>JASDQU010104953.1:18770-90802 GCA_032191745.1 Picea mariana
ATAAGGCCCCCGCCTTATTGCACGCCCCTTAGAATCATCGTGAGCGACTGTCGCAGTCGGCCCTCACGGCATCATGGGTCCTCTCGAACTAGGTAATCGTTAACCTACAGTTCGAACCATGGCAGGAGTGCTAGCAGGCGGTGGCAGGGCTATTGTCCACCCCTCTCCCTCAACCTCTCTGTAATCGTGTGTGGCCCCTTTACTCCATATGTGAGTCTGGTCGGCAAGCTATCGTCAGCCTGCATCACCAATAATCATGTCAGAAATGTCAATATAAAATCATCAAATCAAATGAAACATCATAATAAACATATCAACCCCAAAGCACACTCCCTGACTCAGTCTAGAGTCCAAGGGGGTTCTACCGATGCCTCTGCATCCTCATGGTCAAAAACCCTGCACACTCAATGAAACTAAGTCAATAGCATCTGTCGACATTAAATAGTAACACATCATGTCATCTGTCAATCACATAATAATCAAGTATAAATGGTCTAATCATCATAATGTCCATATCACTTGCGAGCAAGTGTCCTCAAATAATAAGTGTTCTCAGTGCGCCAGAGCGGGATGTTACAGATATAATAAGTATTCCTCAAGCGGTGAAGTGCCTGGTGTTATCACTCCAGATGTCTCTTTAGGTTGCAGCTCAAGAGAGCCTAGTAAATTATCAGAATGCTTAAAGATTTATTTTAGAAAATGGAACAAAGTGAATACCTCACACTCAATCTCCAATTCAATATATATCTGGATAAATTAGGACAAAACAAGGTCACAAAAAGGGTATTGCTCAGAAAGTTGTTAACTGAGATGAATGAAAGAAACTAATTATATCAACAATACCACATTCATGAATAATGTATGTGACAGGTCAAGTATAAATATCAAATGACTTATGACTCTATGTTTATTTATGCAAATATAATAAGGAAATTAGCAATAGAATAAACATGGAAATGAACAATAGTTCAATCTCACAAGTATAGAAATGAAAGATAAGAAGAAAGTTTGAACAATATCAAATGGCAGAAACTTATCATTCCATGATATATTAAAAAAAGGGGTATGGATAACAAAGTACATATGATAATTCAAGTTCAAACCTTTAATAGTGATTCCTCTATGGGCTTAAATAGTGCTTACAATGTAGTTGTCAGATCCTGAAACAGTGGATTTCAATGACAATTTTTTAAAAGAAATATACAAGATTACAAAAGATAGGATTTTGGATCCTATTTTCAAGGGATAGATATCCCATCCTAATCCCACGACTTTAGCTCCACCTAAGCTTCCTAATGGGTGTAGGATACCATCATCATCGAACTCTGATAGCTGGAGTACTAACCCAATATTTGGCTGCTGAAAATTAGGTCAGACGTTGACTGAATCTTTCACACACAAATCTTTGATGAGTTTGCAACGCAGCACACTGTGGAACCCTTATTTGCGCTACCAACTAGATGTAGGAGATTGTTTTAGCACACAGTGAGTGAACAGTCACTTTGAAGAGTGAACTAGGTGATGCAAGGATTCGATATAGGCCTGGTAATTCATGATATAACCTTTGTAGCCCTGAAAAATTTAAAATTTGTGACAAAATGTTTTTGTAAATGAAGACTTGTCTTGGCAAAAGCATATTAATGCCAAGTAATGATACTATTGAGACTACTCAGACTTTGTCTCAACACATATACCATACATATCCCCCTTTAATATAACATAAAAATTATTTCAACATCTATCACCAATCACACAAAATTTTAAAACATCTTGAATTAATCATCAAGCTTGGGAGAACTAGGAGAGGCAATCTCCTTCAAGAAAATAGACAAATTCTTCTTAGTGAGCATATTTCTGGCGAGGTATAAGTGTTCTGTTAGCCTTGTATTCTCTACTCTTAGACTAAGATTTTTTTGTTATATGTTGGCCAATTGCTTCTTTTGAACCCTCTTTCTTCTGATGTTTTTCTTCAGCTAATTTCATTCCTCTGCCAGTTCATTTACTTGGTTTGTCAATTGTCTACCAAGTGTGATGTTTTCTTGATGTAACTTTTGATTCTTTTCATTGACATATTTAAGATGATTGTCTACCTCTTTGAACAATTGAGCCCAATATTCTCTAGGTCCCTGCTCTACCTCTGAAGTTGGCTCTGGTGGGGAGTCTCTCAACTAGACTATGGCTTCCAATGCTTCCCTTTCAAAAGGGGAAGATTTAAATTTTTATATCTTAGCCCTAGGATTTACCATATCACTAGTTTGAATGGATTCCTCTACTAAAACAAGATTACTCCTTGAAGACCTTGTTAGAACATGTGTATCAATCTTGGCTTGGATAATTGGGGGATTGTCTTCAATTTCCATTTGAGGGAGCTCTACAAGAGGTTCTGCCTGTTCTTCAATTGCAGTTTCTTGAGACTTTTCTTTTCTTTTCCTTTTATAGACTTGGGCAAGTGAGGGTTTTGAAGAAATAGGTTTTTGAGAGGATTGATGTTTTTCATATGCATGGGGGAGAGTAGAACTAGAAGGTTGATTTGTTTCAGGTGTAAGAGAAGAAGGGACAGAATCTAGTGCTACTTCAAATGAGGGAGCAGGAGGGTCAACAGGAGGTGGTATATCAGATGAAGGGGCAAAGGATTCAATAGGAGGTGTTGCAATCTTCTTCGTAGAGGCTTTGTGTTTAGGAGGAGAAGGATGCAACTCAATATGGTAGTTTGATACAAACAAGAAGGTAGGCCAATCCTCCCCTTCCTTTTTCAACTATTCAAGAACTATAAGTTTAATTAGAGCATGGTGGAAGATACAATTTTGAATATTCTCAAGTTTTCTTTTTGCAAAAGAAATCATCCTTTGTAAACTTTTGAAGAGGAAAAAGGATAAGTCTATCTCTTTCTTACCAATGAAATGGAGAAGGAGATTAAAATGGTACTGCAAAACCTAGTTTTATCTTCCTTCACATGTGAAAAACCTTTGAATGATGAACAACAACTTTTCATAGTCTTCTATCAACCATTTCTTGGGGACACCCTTCACTAGATCAGATCCTCTATGTTTGCATCTAAGAATATCTTGGCACCAGTCTTCCTTTTCAATTTTATTTTCTTTGAACCATTGTTCCCCTATTCTAGGGATATTTGTCACTTCAACAATCATATCTATTGTCACATGGATTTCTAGTGGACCAGTTTTTGTTTTGCCATGCCTGTAATTTTGTACAAAGTCCCTTGATACCTCCATATGGTATCCTTGCAGATTCTGACAAAACCTTCAGAAACCCAAGCGTTTGAATGAGTCGACATGATTCATGTCTTGCTAAATTAATGAAGTGTCTGTAGGCTCAAATCTGACCAGGGAGCTCGACCTTTTCCTGGGATTGGGATCCTTCCTTGGTGCCATGAAAGAAATGAAAGCCTGCTCCAATTATCTATGTGCAAGAAATGGCGAGGAAAAAAGATTTCAATGAACAAGAGATTTATTTGAAGTATGAAAACCTTGAAACCCTTTGATGGCAAGTTGTAGTTGTGGAAGAGACCTCCAATGCTTTGATGAAACTAAAATAACTCGGGCATGCCTCCTTTTAATATTTTTCTTCATACAAAATTCAAATTTCAAAACAGGGCCTTTTCCCTCCGAGTTTGTAGTGTGCCATACAATGAAATGATGCTTTGCGCTAACAATAGGAGCTGAGTTGGTAGTGCCTTCAGTACAAAAGTATGCATATGCACTACAAACTCGCCATCATTAAGGAGAATGATATATAAAGGTCAAATCATGAGTTGAGATAGATATGATGGCTTTTACAAAGACAAAAACCGACTTATATGATCCATGACTCATCAATATGAGATAAATGATTTACATTTTGACCCAAAATGACCTAGGATAATGACCATGACAACCACTTAGTCATTTTTACCCTATGTGACATGACTCATATTGTTGACTGGAATTATGAAGGGCATATTTTATTAAATGACTCATGAGATAAAAAATATAAAAATCACCTAAGATAAGAATAAAAAGAGATTTTTATTGGTAGATAACATCTCACTCTAATTGAGGATGGAAGCCTCCCTGTGAGGTTCCAAGGACTCGCAAGACTAGTTGCCTTTCCTATCACCTATAAAACTTTAAAAAAAAAAATGAAAATGTTGTTCCATTGGGCATGGAGTTATTATGAGACTAAACTGAAAAAGAAAAGATATTTACAATGGAGAAGGCTTTTTAAAAAAGCCTTAGTAGAAATAGGTTTTGAGAAAACGCCCATTGACTGGGCCACCAAATAATTCATTACCTTCCAGATTTTGCAAGAGAAAAGTTTTGTTCTGCAACACTTGAGTGATGATGAAAGGTCCAGTCTAGAATGTGTCAAAATTTCCATGCTTTCCTTTATCATGTCTATAAGCATCCCACTTTAAGACAAGATCCCCTGTTTGAAAAACATCTTCCTTAACCTTTTTATCAAAACTCTCCTTCATCTTCTTCTGATGTAGCTCTATCTTCTCAAGTAACTGCTCCCTTATCTGTTGAAGTTCAACTAGATGAAGAATCCTTCTAATCAAATCATTTGGTTCCCCTTCTTCTTCTTGAAAACATTTTGTAACATGTAATGCTAGTTGGATAGGAAAAATGGCTTCAGTGCCATACACCAACTTGAAAGGAGAAGTGCCAATGGACTTCTTATTTGTCACTCTATCATCCTAGAGTGCAAATTTTAATTTAGAATCCAAAGTCCTTTGATTTTCTTCAAGCAATTTTCTAATGATCTTCACTAGGCTTTTGTTTGATGACTCAGCAAGGTCATTGCCTTGAGGATAGTAAGCAATTGAGTGAATAAGTTGAATACCCATGTCTTCACATAACTTTACCAAAACATAAAATTTAAAAGTAGTTAAATTGTCAGTAACAAGTCTTTTTGGGCAACCAAATCTAGAAAATATATGATCATTCAAGAAATTTATGATAACAAAATGAGTGGCATTCCTGGTGGGAATAACCTCCATACGTATTGTAAAGTAGTCGGTTTCCACTAGGATCCACCTATGCTGGCCACTTGATGATGGATGCATCTCTCCAATAAAATTCAACCCCCACTGTTGGAAAGGTCCAGTGACTACAATGGGTTTTAATGGAAGAGATTTCAACTGTTGTTTTCCAGTGAACCTTTGACACTTGTCACAAGTCTTAACATAAGAGAAAACATCAGAAAATAAACATGGCCAATAGTAACCAACCCTCAAAATATTTTGGTTTGAAGTCTTCCAATAATTATGGCCACCACAAATGATGCTATGAAACATATGCATAACCTAAACTGATTCTTCTTTGCCAAGACATCTCAACAACATCCTGGAGGGGTCTTTCCAATAAAGCATATTTTCATTAATACAAAACTTGACTACCTTGAGTTTTAATGCTCTCACCTATGTTGGATTCATCTCTAGAGGGGCTGCAAGGGTCTATAAAAAATGTATTATACTGTTCTATCATTCACAAGAGGATAAATTTTTCGAAACTGGATGATCATGACTGTACCTTTGAACATAAATTTCTGATTGTGCTTCCTCTGCATTTATGCTGATAAAATTTATGCCCAATACCTTACAATTCTCCTCAGCAAGAAGCTTTGTCAAACCCTGAGCCTTGAGCAATTTAGTTGGCTTAATGTCAACATCAAACTCAATGAGTTTGTAAATCCACTTGGCTCTTTTACCATCTATATCTAGTTGAATAAGAACATCTCTGATTAAACTAGATGTTACATAAGTTATTACTTTGGCATGCAAAATATATATCCTAAAATCCTTAAGTGATTTGATCAAAGCATAGGCTTGTTTTTCAATAGGGTCATATTTTACCTCAGCATCTCTTAATGTCTTGCTGAAGAAATCCATTGGTTTTTCATGTCCTTGATCATTTCTCTGAAGTAGCACTGTTGCAATGGTGTCATTAGATGAAAATGGAAAAATGAAAAAATATTTACAATAGTTAGGATTGATCAAAGTAGGAGATGACATAAGATCTTTCTTTATAGCTTCAAAAGACTCCCTTATTGCATCATGCCATTTAACTTCTGAATATGTCTTTAGCATGCCAGTGCTATGTTTAATCAACTCTACAAAATTAGGAATAAATCTCCTAATGAAGTTAATATTACCAAGAAATGATTGGATGTCCTTCTTAGATATTGGAATTGATATCTTATGAATAGCTTCTACTCTTGCGGGATCAATATTTACTCCTTCAACAGTCACTATATGTCCCAGAAGCTTACCTTATTTTAATGCAAATTGAGATTTCTTTGGATTTAATGAAAGCCCATACCTCCTTCACTTCAACAATGTCTTCCACAAATGTTGCAAATGCTCTTTATGGCTGTGAGAAAACATTGTTATATCATCCAAATATATTAGAAAAAACTTATCCTTTTCACCTATAAAGGCAATGTTCATGGCCCTTTGAAATGTGGCCCCAACATTCATAATCCCAAAGGGAATATTGGCATACATAAAAGTACCCCAAGGAGTTGTGAAGGCAGTCTTTTCTTTGTCATCTGGGTGCACTGAGATCTAGTTATAGCCTGAAAACCCATCAATAAAGGACATGACACTAGCCCCAGATACTATTTGTAATATATGCTCCATCTTGGGAAAAGGGTAGTTGTCTTTATTAGAGCACTTGTTTAAGTTTATGAAGTCAACACACAACTTAATCTCCCCATTCTTTTTCCTAATAGGAACTAGATTAGCAACCCACTCAGAATATCTTAGTGGAATGATAATTTGAGCAGTCAATAATTTTTTGATTTCTTTTTCCATTATGGGTAGAAGAAGGGGACTGATAGATCTTAGTTTTTTCTTAAAAGGAATGGCTTCTTTCTTCAGGAGAATTCTATGCTCAATCACTTGAGTGTCATAGGTATTTATATCACTATACTCCCATGCAAAAATGTATGAAAATTCTCTCATCGGGCTGCCATATTCATCTCTCTATTCTGTAGTTAATTGTGTGGACAAATTTATAGTTTTAGGGAATTTTTCCTCTCCTAAATTGTACTGATAAAACAACAGGGTCTTCCTCGTTCTTATCAGGTTTCAAGGGAACATCATTCTGGTAAAAAACATTCTAAAGAGGTACTAATCCTCTAGGGATTTGAGTATTAGGAAGTTGGATAATATCATGTTGAAGTACAGGGGCATAATTTATGTACCAAATTATCATGAATTGAAAAATCTGATATTGCAAGAAATGCATAATGTACCTTATGTTGGGCACCCAGGTTATCAGAAAACTATTGCAGTTGTCAAGAGCCAATATTATTGTCCAGGCATAAAGAAATAAGTTGTTGATTTTGTTTCCAAATGTTTGGAATGTCAAAAGGTAAAGGTTGAGCATAGACACCCAGCTGGTTTGCTACAACCACTACCCATTCCAGAGTGGAAATGGGAAGTTGTAACCATGGATTTCATCACCAAACTTCCCAGAACAAACAAGCAACATGATTCTATCATGGTAGTGGTGGATAAGATTACTAAAGCTGCCCATTTTTTTCCAGTTAAGCTCACTCACAAGGAAGCCAACATTCTTGATATTTATATGAGAGAAATTGCTCGATTACATGTCATACCCAAGACAATTGTGTCTGAAAGAGATCCAAAATTTACCTCAAATTTTTGGAAAGGATTATTTAATGGATTTGGAACAAATTTGAATTTTAGTACAGCTTATCATCCAAAATCAGATCAATAAAAAAAGATGGCGAATCAAGTGATTGAGGATATGTTGAGGATGTATGTGATGGATAAACCATCAAAATAGAAAGATTACCTACACTTAGTAGAGTTTGTTTATAACAATGGGTACCAAAAAACCCTAAATATGAGCCCATTTGAGACACTTTATGGAAGAAAGTGAAACACAATGCCCAACTAGGATAACCCAACATATAGAGTAGTCATTGAGCCATATTTATTCAAGGAAATGGAGGAGCAAATGTTGAAAATAAATAAAAAATTAAAGGTTTCCCAAGCCAGGAAGAAAATATATGTTGATAAGGTAAGAAATCATAGGTAATTTAAAGTTGGGGACCATGTATTCATGAAAGTGAAATCCAACAGAAGTTCCATGAAGTTAGGAAATTGTTCAAAGTTGGCAACTCGCTATTGTGGGCCATTTGAAATCCTAGAGAGGATTGGTCCAGTAGCTTATATGATTGCATTGCCTGCACCTATGTCAGTTCATAATGCATTCCATGTATCATTGCTCAATAAATATATACATGATGCTAATCATGTTATCGATTGGAATGTGATTCAGGTAGAGAAAGAAGGTGCTTTCCAATAGCATCTAGTACACATTCTAGACCGGAAAATCAAATAGCTCTGGAATCGAGCCATAGGGCTTGTAAAGTTCCAATGGACTTGGTACAGTCCTAAGGACACTACTTGGGAGCATGAGGGTGCAATGCGGGTAGAATACCTGCATCTTTTTTAGGATTTTTGAAATTTATGTTCTATATGTGTACATAATGCACTGAGGACGATGCATAAATAAGGGGAGGGGATTGTAATATCCCTAGGATAAAACCAATTGTAAATGTAAATCCAAATGTACTTAAGCTGGAGAGATGTTTGATATCATTTTGTATGCACCTTTCATGGCATAGTGTGCGCATGTATTGCGTAGTAAAACAATGAAGTGTGCACATTCCAGGATACCGCACGCAACAACTTAAGTGCGTGCGATTTTGAGGCCAAGGAGCCTTTGTGTATATGTTGTGTTTCATAGGCTGGTGAGCCAGTTTTTTTATGATTAGGCTGGAGATCCTAGATGTTAAAGGCCAGTGAACCTATTTTTGTATATGTCTCATCATTAATATAAAATACATCATCGTGTGCAAACCGACCATGATAAAAGTGTATGGGGGACTAAACTCCACTAGTTAGGGAAAGGGGGGGCTAAAATTTAAGGAAAATAGCTAAGCTGGGGATCTTAAGCCAAAAAGGAATATTATATTAATATTTCTTAAGTATAAAGTATGAATAATTATTTTATCCTAAGTTCTAAGGATGGGGAAAAGTGGGCCAAAGTAGCTACCAACATGACAAGTGTCAAGTTGGGAACATGCATACATATAGTTTGGACTTAGTTCATTCATTCATTCAGTCAATCATTCCATCATCATTCACACACTCATGGATCCCTCCTTCGTACCTTCCTATAACTGTACCTTAACCTATATCTGTATCCATACTTGTTTGTGTACCTGGTTAGCTTGGGAGTTGGACTGAAGAAGCAGGTTGTCAGGCCCATGATCAATTTCTCTCTGGGGGAGAGAATTGTTGGGAATTGTTTTCCAAAGGTGCTAAACTGCAGCTACAAGGCTATGAGACTTCATATCCGACCTGTTGCTAAAGCCCAGAAAGGAAGTGGGGCAGCTGAAGTACTATTGAGCAGAGAATGGGCACACTTCTTAGTGTGGGACAAGCATGTGGGGAATGAGGGACTGTAGGTTGTTAGTTTGAGTTGGCACCTGTGACAAACTATTTCCTATTGTCTATGATCTATTAGCCTGGTTAGGAATCCCTTTACCTGGGTGGAGTTTAGTCCCAGCTCCGGGGTGACTGACTCATGAGAGTGATAAGCCGTGTGGTCTAAGGATGGGAGGTTCGTGGAAGGTCTACATGCAGTTGGTCATATTCTTACCAAGATAAGTATCAATTGTGTGATAAATTACATGCTGCATTATTATTTACATGTTTTTTTATGGGTTTATCCTATGTGTGGTTATAATTGTCTTTATATTTATGGGTATTTCCTGTATATGTTTCATGTATATGTTTACTGTTATTTTAGTATGAATCTGTGCATTTACAGAATGTATTTGTCTGGTTATGTTATATATATAAAGTTCCGCAAGAGTTTGGTGTGTATATGTTTTAACTACATGAAGATCAAAAAAATTATGTGGCATGGCTCAGTTGGTTGTTGGGTATGTTACAGTATGTTGAGCAGAGAATGAAAGTGTTTTTCTGAGTAGCATGGCCCAGCCTAGGTGGTGTGGGATGTTACAATAAGGTATCAGCGCCTCAATTTTCAATACTGAGCCTGGATGGGCCGAGCAAGTTAGGTTGAAGAAAAATTTCATAGAGGATTTATTTCGAAGTGGACAAATCTCAAGTTATAGAGCTTCCATGGTAAAAAGTAAAAGCAATTGCGTAGAATTGGGGAAAAGCCCCAATTTCTATTGTTAAATTCATGGAAAAATTGAGAAATTTGGCCAAGTGATGAGATATTATTGATTTAATATTTGTTCTAGAAAATTCAGACCTAGAATTGGTCAAATTTGAAGTTACAATGAAGCCATGACAAATAGAGTGAGATTAATAATTAAAATTTTCAATTTGTGAATTAAGTTTGGGAAAAATCCATTCCAGAGATGTCAACCAACAACAATTTTTTTTTTCATAGGTTGAATTGGTGTTATTAGGAAAAAATTGAACAAATTTCATAGTTGCAGAATATCTACGGTAAAAATGGGGACACAGTTAGGAAAAGCCCTAATTTCTGCAGCGAAATTCACAAGGAATTGATGCGCAAAAAAATAAATTTCCGTAGGTGGGCGCACTAAAAATGCATGATGTACAGTGAAAATATTGTCATGTTGGTGCGTGCGCAAAAATTTGGCGATGCGCGGAAAAATATTGGCATGCTAGTGCGCACGCTAAAATTTGGCAGTGCGCAGAAAAATATTGGCATGCTGGTGAGCGCGCTTAAATTTGGCATTGCACAGAAAAATATTGGCATGCTAGTGCGCACGAAAAAATTTGGCACTGTGCGGAAAAATATTGGCATGTTAGTGCGCGTGCTAAAATTTGGCGCTGCGCGGAAAAATATTGGCATGTTGGTGTGCACGCCAAAATTTGGCATTGGGCAGAAAAATATTGACATGTTGGTGCACGCACTAAAATTTGGCATTGCACGGAAAAATATTGGCATACTGGTGCGCGTGCTAAAATTTGGCATTACACGGAAAAATATTGGCATGTTGGTGCGCGCACTAAAATTTGGCGCTATGCAGAAAAATATTGGCGTGCGGGTATGCGCACTAAAATTTGGCACTACATGGAAAAATATTATTGTACGGATGCGCGTGCTAAGAATTGGCGTCGTGTGGAAAAATACTGGCGCGCAGTGTGCATATGCATAATAAGGTGCGTGCAGTGTGCACATGCATAATAATGGCACGTGTGGTGTGCGCAGTATTGGCAGAGAGCACAGAAATTTTGTTAGTGCGTGCACAATGTGGGTATATGTTGTCGCATGACAGTTTAGTTAATGGTGTGCACAGAGTATTGGTGCATGGTGGGGGTGTACTAAACTTTGGCATGGTGCAGCACATAGAGTGAAATGTGTGTGCAATATTAACGTGTGACACAAAAATGGCACACGACACAAAAAAAAAAATTGGGCACAACGGGTATTAGTGCAAGAACCAAAATTTTGCGTGGTGGATATTGGCGCGTGACACAAAAGTAGTGCACACCATTTATTGGCGTGACAGAGAAGTGACACATAGTGGTTATAGGTGCGCAAAGAAGGATTTACCTTGTGGTGGTGTTTTGCATGCTAAATGTGGGTGTACAGGTTGAAATTTGTGAATGCAAAGTCATTTGGAGGGTGAACAACAGCGGGAAACTAGTGAATTTCCACGACATTTTATATTGTTTGAACGTCAACTTTTTGTAGTTCATTTTTGAGGCCATGAACTAGGTTTTTAGCCACTCAAAAACCACGAGAATAGACTATACTAAGGTACACTATGTCTCTGGAGCTCAAATAAAAGAGATCGGAGAGAGATTTTTAATGGTGTAAATCATTCGTCAAATGGAGCTTTTATGAGAAAGTTACAACACAAACAGTGGAGGGTAAATTTTAAGACCCAACTAACTTCAAAGAGCCATAATCTGGAATCATATTGAGGCGCAGGAAAAGTCAATGGAAATCTATTGAACCATAGAAGACATTCCTAGATCTGAATTAAATTTATGGGCATGTTAAAAATGCTTAATACGGCAAAGAAGGTACCTGTAGCATTCCAGACCAAAAACACGAATTTGCCTTAAAATTCAACAAGTTGTAACTAGCCTCCCAGAACCCAGAAAGAGGTAATACTTGGACAAACTATCCAATATATGTATATAAAGAAACCCAATTGAGCTCCTACGAAAACTCCAATGGAGTAGGTGCAAAAATGTATAATTACAACATAGAGTTGTGTCAAGTTGAAGTGTGAACATAAAAAGTAATGGGCAATTTTCAAATAACCATAACTTTCTCCTCAAGACTTAGAATTGAGCATGGGAGTAGGAATTGGAAAGGTTTTGGATAGTAGAATATAAATATTCACCTAGAAAATTGATCTGGGAATTCCATTTTTTCAGGAAATCAGAAGAAATAATTATGGTATATTATTGAACCAGAATGGTTCATATTTTTTCATGAAATTGTTGAGTGAGTTAACCTGACAAAGTTTTGTTGGATGCACATTTTGGAAATTTAACAACAACTAGATCAAATCAGGATCAACACAAATTCTAGAGGAATGGAATATTCACAGGGGACTTATAGCCAAGAATATGATATCAGAAGGATGGATGTCCATTTTGGCATTGAAGGAACAAACTCCAATGGACATGGAGAAGGAATGGATGAAAACATGAATATGGTAGATACCATTAAATATTTGCAGAAAGTTGTCCAAATCCATAAATTTGATAATGAAAGTCTTATGAGAGACAAGGAGCAACAAGAGGAATTCAACATTAATTTAATTCAGAGCTTGAACAAAATAGAAAATAAATTGCATAAGGAGAGTGGCTCAAGCAAATCAGGAAGTCACGGGTCTCCTGATGAGAAACAAAGAACCATAAGTGTTAGAAGAAATCACCATCACTCCCTGAGGCATTCCAATAAGAGAGCACACAACATCCCAAATACATCATATGTCAGGAAGCATAAAAGGTTTGGGGTGGATGAGCTATGAGGAGAAATGAACAAAATCAAACATCCTACATTTGATGGCAAGCACAAGAAGGATGAAGATGCAAAGACATGGTTGTTGGACATGATAAAGTATTTTCAATTTCATAATTATTCTTCTCATGAAGAAGGTATAGTTGCCATATATCAACTCAAGGGAAAGGCATCCATGTGGTGGGATCAACTTGTGCAGGTGCAACACATTAAAGAGAAAAGTGTTTCTTGGAGGGAATTTAAGAAGTATTTTGAAAAGAAATACTTGACTAAGAGATACTATGACAAGAAAATGAAAGAGTTCTTTGAACTAAAGATTGGGAATATTACCATAGATGAATATGAAAGAAGGTATTTAGAACTATTGAAGTATGTGTCTTTCATCAAGGATGAGACAGTTAATATTTAAAGGTATTTGAGTGGATTTCCATCATTCATCAGTGACAAAATACAGTATGATGATCCCAAGACATTGGAGGAGACCATAAGATGAGATAAATGCCTATATGATCAGCAAAATGAAAAGCCAACTTTCCAAAAATCTTGGGAAGAAAAAAATAAATTCAAGATGGATCAGAGGAAGAAGGGATATAAGCCACCATTCTTTAGAAATAATCCTCAAGGGCATCCAACTTCTAGAGAGCCCAGAACGATTGAGATAGGGGGTCAAAGGCCAAGGAAGTCTCCTATTTAATGTTGGGGTTGTAAAGGAGATCATATGTTTAGATATTGTCCTCACAGAGGTGAAAAAGTGAGGATTATTCATAATGTACAACAAGCAGAAATAGTGGAGGACATGAGAAGAAATGTACCAAGGATTTATGCATCCCTAGACAATAATCAAGCAAAGTATCAATCACATATGATTGAAGTGGAAGGTATGATAAACAACCAAACCATTGTTATTTTAATTGATTCATGAGCTAGTCATATTTATATAGATCATAAGATGGTGGAAAGTTTTCATTTTCCAAGAAGAAAGCATGGAAAATCTTGGTTGGTGCAGTTGGCTACCGGAGCCAAAAGAAAAGTTAATGAAATGGTAAGTCCTGTCTTATGGACATGAATGGACTAAACACCAGGGCAGATTTGAACATATTTCCTTTAGGTTTTTGTGAATGTCTAATTCAGATGGATTGGTTGGACCAACATCACACTATCCTATATTGCCATAATAAGGAATTTATTTTCTTGGATGAGGAAGGGAATCTAAGAAAAGTGTAGGGAATTCCCAGGGCAATAACCATCAAATAAATTTCAGCATTGCAGCTGAAGAAATGTTACAGAAAACGGTGTCAAATATTTACAGCTCATATGGAAGAGACACCAAAAGATAAGGAGCCAAATTTGGAAGATCATGCACTCCTGAAAGATTTTGAATATGTGTTCAAGGAGGTACTAGGACTACCGCCAAAGAGAGATATTGATTTCTCTATAAATTTAATTCCTGGAGCAACTACAGTGTCAAAGACTCCTTACAAAATGTGTACACCAGAGTTGAAGGAGTTACAAATGTAGCTTGAAGAAATTTTGAAGAAGGGTTATATATGCCCAATTGTGTCACCTTGGGGTGCCCCAGTCTTGTTCGTGAAGAAGAAATATGGGAAATTAAGATTGTGCATTGATTTCAGACAGTTGAATAAATTGACCGTAAAGAACAAGTATCCTCTGCCAAGGATTGATGATTTCTTTGATCAATTGAAGGATGCAAATATATTTTCAAAGATAGATCTCATTTCAGGATACCATCAGGTAAGGATTAAAGAGGAACATATCATCAAAACTGCCTTCATGACAAATTATGGTCATTATGAGTTCACAGTGGTGCCATTTGGGTTGTCAAATGCAGCAGTTGTTTTCATGTGCTTAAAGAATAGTGTTTTCGAAGAGTATTTAGACAAGTTTGTCATTGTCTTTTTGGATGACATTCTTATATATTCCAAGTCAAAAGAAGAGCATGAACATCATTTGAGGATGGTGTTGCAAGTATTAATGGAGAATTAGTTGTATGCCAAATTGAGCAAGTGCTCATTTTATCAGAAGCAAATTCATTATTTGGGATAGATCATTTCAAAGGATGGGATAGCAGTGGATCCTGGGAAGATAGAGGACATTATAGAATGGTCAGCACCAAAGAATGTGTTAGAGTTCAGATCATTCATGGGCCTTGTAGGCTACTATAGGATATTTAGTGAAGGACGCTCAAATATTGCACACCCAATCACTTATCTTGCTACAAGTACCTTGTTGAAGGATTCTCAACAAGTGCTCCAATAATAAGGATTGCAGACCCAGATGAAGACTTCATTGTATGCACAGATTCATCTAAATAAGGACTTCGTGGAGTACTCATTCAAAATGGGTTTGTTATATGTTATGAATCAAGGAAGTTGAAGGAGCATGAAAGACACTATGCCACTCATGATTTGGAGGTGGTAGCCATAGTGCATTCCTTGAGGAAATGGAGACACTACCTCATGGGGAAAAGGTTTGAGATGAGGACAGACCATAATGGTCTGAAATATGTATTTGATCAGCCAGCTCTAAATTCTAGGAAAAACAGATGGTTAGAATTTCTCAGTGAATACGACTTTGATATAAATCATATCAAGGGGAAAGAGAACAAAGTTGTTGATGCACTCTTGATGCACTCAACAAAAGAGTGCATGAATTTCATGCTACAACCATTAGCATGTACCAATTATATTTGAAACACAGAATTTTAGAGGCTTCCAAATTAGATTTGCAATACATCGAATTAGTGAAAAAATTATAGCAAGGTAATTTGCAGCAGAAAATTGAAGAATATAAGCTAGATAATGATGAAATTTTGAAGTACGGGGGAAGAATTTATGTATCAAATTCTAATGAATTGAAAAATCGGATATTGAGATAAATGCATAATGTACCTTATGTTGGGCACCTAGGTTATCAGAAAACTATTGCAGCTGTCAAGAGCCAATATTATTGGCCAAGCATGAAGAAACAAGTTGTTGATTTTATTGTCAAATGTTTGGAATGTCAAAAGGTAAAGGTTGGGCATAGACACCCAACTAGTTTTCTATAGACACTAACCATTCCTAAGTGGAAATGGGAAGTTGTAACCATGGATTTCATCACCAAATTTCCCAGAACAAACAAGTAATGTGATTCTATCATGGTAGTGGTGGATAAGCTTACTAAAGATGCCCATTTTATTCCAGTTAAGCTCACTCACAAGGCAGCCAACATTGTTGATGTTTATATGAGATAAATTGCTCGATTACATGGCATACCCAAGACAATTGTGTCTGAGAGAGATCCATAATTTACCTCAAATTTTTGGAAAGGTTTATTTAATGGATTTGTAACAAATTTGAATTTTAGTACAGTTTATCATCTAGAATTAGATGAACAAATAGAGAGCATGAATCAAGTGATTGAGGATATGTTGAGGATGTATGTGATGGATAAACCATAAAAATGAGAAGATTACCTACATTTAATAGAGTTTTCTTATAAAAATGGGTACCAAACATCGCTAAAGATGAGCCCATTTGAGGAACTTTATGGTAGAAAGTCCAACGCATCAGTCATCTGGGATAACCCTGCAAATAGAGTAGTGGTTGGTCCAAATTTACTCAGGGAAATGAAGGAGAAAATGTTAAAAATAAAAAAAAATTTAAAGGTTTCCCACGACAGGAAGAAACTATATTTTGATAAGGGCAGAACTCACAAGGAATTTAATATTTGGGACCATGTATTCTTGAAAGCGAAAGCCAACAGAAGTTCCCTGAAGTTGGGAAATTGTTCAAAGTTGGCATCTCGCTATTGTGGGCCATTTGAAATCCTATAGAGGATTGGTCCAGTATCTTATATGATTGCATTGTCTACATATATGTCTATTCATAATGTATTCCATGTATCATTTCTCAAGAAATATATACTTGATTTTAATCATGTTATCGATTAGAATGTGATTCAGGTGGAGCAAGAAGGCACTTTCCAAGTGCATCTGGTATGCATTCTGGACCAGAAAATCAAACAACTCTATAATCGAGCCATAGGGATTGTAAAGGTCCAATGGAATTGGTATGGTCCCGAGGATGCTACTTGGGAGCATGAGGATTCAATGCAGGCAAAGTACCCGCATATTTTTGAGGATTTTTGAAATTTGTGTTGTATATGTGTACATAATGCGCTGAGGACAGTACATAAATAAGGGGAGGGGATTGTAATATCCCTAGGCTGAACTCAATTGTAAATGTAAATGCAAATGTACTTAAGTTGGTGAGTTGTTTGATATCATTTTTTATGCACCTTTCATGGCATAGTGCATACATTTACTGCATAGTAAAATGATGAAGTGTTCACATTCCAAGATACCACGCGCAACAACTTAAGTGCACGCAATTTTGAGGCTAGGGAGCCTTTGTATATATGCTGTGTTTTATAGTCTAGTGAGCCATTTTTTTGATGATTAGGCCAGAGAGACTAGATTTTAAAGGCCAGTGAGACTATTTTTTTATGTCTCATCATTAATATAAAATACATCACTGCATGCAGACCGACCACGATAAAAGAGTATGGGGGACTAAACTCCACTAGTTAGGGAAAGCGGGGGATAAAATTTAATAAAAAGGGTTAAGCTAGGGAGATTAAGCCAAAAAGGAATATTATATTAATATTTCTTAAGTATAAAGTATGAATAATTATTTTATCCTAAGTTATAAGGATGGGGACAAGTGGGCAAAAGTATCTCCCAACATGACAAGTGTCAATTTGGGAACATGCATACATACAGTTTGGTCTTAGTTCATTCTTCCATCATCCAATCATTCAGTCAATCATTCCATCATCATTCACACACTCATGGAGCTATCCTCCGTACCTTCCTGTCACTATACTTGAACCTGTATCCATTTCCATACATGTTTGTGTACCTGGTTAGCTTAGGAGTTGGATTGAAGAAGTGGGTTGTAAGGCCCGTGAGAAATTTCTCTCTGGGGAAGAGAATTGTTGGGAATTGATTTCCAAAGGTGTTAAACTATAGCTATAGGGCTCTGATACTTCATGTTTGACCTATTGTTGAAGCCCAGAAAGGAAGTGGGGCAGACGAAGGGTTGTTGAGCAGAGTAGGGGCACACTTCCTGGGGTGGGACAGGCATGTGGGGAATGAGGGATTGTAGGTTGTTAGTTTGAGTTGGCACCTATGATGGAGTCTTTCTTGTTTTCTATGATCCATTAGCCTGGTTAGGAATCCCTTTACCTAGGTGGAGTTTAGTCCCAACTTGGGGGTGACCCACTGTTGAGAGTGACGAGAAGTGTGGTCTAAGGCAGGGAGATTCATGGAAGGTTTGCACACAATTCGTGGTATTCTTACCAATATAAGTGGCAATTGTGTGATAAATTACATGTTGCATTATTAGTTAAGTGTTTATTTTTATGGGTTTCTCCTATGTGTAGTTATAATTGTCTTTATATTTATGGGTATTTCCTGTATATGTTGCATGTATATATTTACTGTTATTTTAGTATGAATCTTTGCATTTACAGAATGTATTTGTCTGTTTATGTTTTACATATAAATTTTCGCAAGAGTTCTGTGTGTATATGTTTTAATTGCATGTAGATCAAAAAATTTATGTGGCATGGCTCAGTTGGTTGTTGGGTATGATGTAGTATGTTGAGCAAAGAATGAAACTATTTTATGGAGTAGCATGGCCCGACATGGGTGGCCAGGGATGTTACAATATGGTATCAGAGCCTTAGTTTTCAACACTGAGCCTAGATGGGCCGAGTAAGTTGAGTTGAAGCAAAATTTCACAGAGGATTTATTTTGAAGTTGCCAAATCTCAAGCTACAAAGAGTCCATGGTAAAAAGTAACAACAATTGCATGGAATTGGGAAAAAGCCCCAACTTATGTTGTTAAATTCATGGGAAAATTGAGAAATTCGGCCAAGTTCTGAGATATTATTGATCTGATATATGTTCTAGCAAATTCAGACCCAGAATTGGTCGAATTTGAAGTTACAATGAAGCCATGACAGATGGAGCGAGATTAGTAATTAAAATTCTCAATTCGTGAATTAAGTTTGGGAAAAATTCGTTCCAAAAATGTCAACCCACAACGATTTGTTGTTGCAAAGGTTGAATTGGTGTTATCAGGCTGAAATTGAACAAATTTCATAGTTGCAGAATGTTTACGGTAAAAATGGGGAAAAAGTTAGGAAAAAGCCCCAATTTCTGCATCGGAATCCACAAGGTATTGATGTGCAAAAAAATAAATGTGCGCAGGTGGGCGCACTAAAAATGCATGATGCGCAGTGAAAATCTTGTATTATGTTGAAAAATATTGGCATGCTAGTGCGCATGAAAAAATTTGGCACTGCGCGGAAAAATATTGGCATGCTGGTGAACGCGCTAAAATTTGGTGTTGCGTGGAAAAATATTGGCATGTTGGTGCGTGCGCTAAAATTTGGCGCTCCGTGGAAAAATATTGGCATGCTGATGCGCGCGCTAAAATTTGGCATTGCGCGAAAAAATATTGGCATGCTGGTGCGTGCGCTAAAATTTTGTGCTGGGAAGAAAAATATTGGCATGTTGGTGCGGGTGCTAAAATTTGGTGTTGCGCAGAAAAATATTGGCATGTTGGTGCGTGCGCTAAAATTTCGCATTACGCAGAAAAATATTGGCATGCTGGTGCGCGTGCTAAAATTTGGCTCTGCGCAGAAAAATATTGGCATGTTGGTGCACGTGCTAAAATTTGGCATTGCATGGAAAAATATTGGCATGCTGGTGCATGCGCTAAAATTTGGCGTCACGCAGAAAAATATTGGCGTTCGGGTATGCACGCTAAAATTTAGCGCTATGCAGAAAAATATTGGTGTGCAGGTGCGCATGCTAATAATTGGTGCCGCACGGAAAAATATTGGCACGCGGTGTGCATAGACATAATAAGGTGTGTGTGGTGTGCACATGCATAATAATGGCGCACATGGTGTGCGTAGTAATGCGGGTATATGTTGTCACGTGACAGTTTAGTTAATGGTGGATGTAGAGTATTGGAATAAACGTTGGCATAGTGTAGCGTGTAGAGTGAAATGCATGTGGAATATTAGCGCGAGACAAAAAAAAAAAATTGTGCGCAATAGGTATTAGTGCAAGAACCAAAATTTTGTGGTGGATATTGGCGCGCAACACAAAAGTAGTGTGCACCAGTTATTGGTGTGACAGAGAAGTGATGCACAGTGGTTATAGGTGCGCAGAACATGATATACCTTGTGGTTTTGCTGCGCATGTTAACTATGGGTGTACAGGTTGACATGTGTGCATGCAAAGTCATTTGGAGGGTGAACAACAATGGAAAACCAGTGAATTTTTGTGACATTTTATATTGTTTGAACGTCATCTTTTTGCAGTGCATTTTTTAGGCCCTTAACTGTGTTTGAAGCCACTCAAAAACCACGAGAACAAAATGTACCAAGGTACACTATGTATCTACAGCTAAAATAAAAGAGCTCGGAGAGAGCTTTCTAATGGTGTAAATCGTTCATCAAACGGAGCTTTTATCAGAAAGTTACAACACAAATAGTGGAGGGTAAACTTTAAGACCCAACTAGATTCGAAGAGCCATAACTTCATGCTCCATAATCATATTGAGATGCAGGAGCAGTAAATGGAAACCTATTGAACCATAGAATACATTTCTAGATCTAAATTAAATTTATGGACATGTTAAAAAATTTTAATATTCCAAAGAAGGTACTTGTAGCATTCCAGACCAAAAACACGAATTTGCCTAGAACTTCAGCAGGTTGTAACTAGCAGCCCAGAACCCAGAAAGAGGTGAAACTTAGAAAGACTGTCCAATATATGTATATGAAGAAACTCAATTGAGATCCTACGAAAAATCCAATGGAGTAGGTGCAAAAATGCATAATTACAATGCAGAGTTGCGCCAAGTTAAAGTGTGAACAGAAAAATTAATGGGCAATTTTCAAATAACCATAACTTTCTGCTCAAGACTCTGAATTGAGCATGGGAGTAGGCATTGGAAAGGTATTGGACAGTAGAATATAAATGTTCACCCATAAAATTGATTTGGGCATCCCATTTTTCAGGAAATCAGAATAAAGAATTCTGATATATTATTGAACCAAAATGGTTCATATTTTTCATGAAATTGTTGAGTTAGCTAACCTGACAAAGTTTTGTTGGCTGCACATTTTGCAGAGTTAACAACAACTAGATCAGATTAGGATCATCAAAAATTCCATAGGAATGGAAGATACACAGGGGACTTACAACCAAGAAGATGAGATCAAAGGGATGGATGTCCATTTGGGCATTGAAGGAACAAACTAAAATGGACATGGAGAAGGAAGGGATGAAAACATGAATATGGTGGAGACCATTAAAAATTTTCATAAGGATGTAAAAATCCATAAATATGATAATGAAAGGCTTATGAGAGCCAAGGAGCGGCAAGGGGACTTCAACATGAAGTTAATGTAGAGGTTGAACAGAATAGAAAAGAAATTGGGTAAGGAGAGTGGCTCAAGTAAATCAGGAAGTCACAGGTATACTAATGAGAAAAGAAGAGCCAGAAGTGTTAACATAGATCACTGTCACTGATCCAAGTGGATATTAGTGGCCACCCACTTATTCCTCTGGCTCGAAAAGTAGCTTTCCAACTTGGCAACATTTCGGCAATTTTTTGTGTTCCAAACTTCCGGGGTCATTTTGAGGCCCTAAACGATGTTGTTTTGGGATTTGGGCCCCAGGTGATTGCCAAAGGAATTAAATTGGGCCAGTTGGAATTTTTTATTCTCGGTTAGACCTTTCCAATGGGCTATCGTGCGCCTAAAAAGGAGATCATATGCAAAAGTTACGACCCCGAGAAGTTCATGTACTAACTTACCCAAACGGGGCCCACATGACTTTCGGCGCTTCATCTCCAAGGGTTAGGTTTTTTTATATCTAAGGTTTTTTACATTCTTGTTTATTGTAAAAGGCCTTCAAAGCCTCATTGTAACCATCTTCTTGTGAATGAGCGCATCCATCACATCTCTTCTCAAAGATAAGACACCACCATTCCAGCAAGCTTGTTTTCCACTGCATTTTACAGTTTCAATTTATTTCCTTATTGAATAGAAAACTCATTTTACTATATCTCTGTTATTTTGTGTTAAGCATATATTAATAATCTATAGTCATTTCATTATGCTCATAAAATATGGATCAGTGGTATCAGAGCGGTCTGCTCCTTTTCGTCTTAATTCATGTCCCCAACGAGGTGAGAGTACAAAGAATTGGTTCTCGAGCTTGCTTCTCTTGAGGATAAAATCTCTCGCATGCCCAAGCGACCTCTCATGGCAGGAGAAAATAAATATGATAGGACACGAGATCCTTTCAAAATGCTTCTTGAGGAATCCCTCATGCAAAAGAGGAATGAGATGATGGATAGTTTCATGCAAATCCTTCAGCAGATACCAACAGGCGACTCATCTTCTTCGAGTGGAGGCACCGCCCCCTTCAAGGTAAAAGTCAACTTCAATATTTCTATATTTGAAGGTTATATAGATGCATATGTTGTAGACAAGTGGTTGAATCTACTAGAAGGGTATTTTTATTTCCATAACTTTTCGAATAGAGAAAAGATTACTTTTGCACTCCTCAAAGTCGTTCCCCATGTCAAAGATTGGTGGGAAACTTTCTATGAGAAAAAGGAAATAGAGGAACCCTCATTATTTATAGTCACAACCAACTGGGAATCCTTCAGGGATGCTATTAAGGAACAATACTACCATGTCGGAAGTTATGACAACTTGTATACCAAATGGACCACACTACGACAAGAAAGAGACCTAGCAGTGCCAGAGTTCACAAATATCTTCCTTACCTTGCGCACCAAGCTGGGTATCAAAGATTCAAAGTGACATATGGTGCTCAAGTATCATGGTGCTCTGCATAGATACATCCAGACTGAAATGGAATTTCTATACATCTCATCCTTGGGTGCGGCCTACCGATATGTCATCAAAATCGAGAAGAAGCTCAAACAAAAGATGTGGCAATTTGGGCCTGGGAACCCCTCACAGAAAAAGCCAAGAAAGGGAGGCCCCAACCCATAGAAAAAAGGACATAGAAAATATGGACAATATCACGAAAACCAGTCCAAGCCGCAAGAAAATAAGGACACAGGAAAGACAAATTAAGATACTGGGAAGTGGTGTGACTTCCATAAGAGCCCTTGGCATAACACTGTTGATTGTCGCTCAAAACAGTCATTGGTGGCCAAAGTGAAATCCTATGAATCAAATGTGGGTTCCAACTCTGATTTGGAACCATAAAGGGGAAGACGGATCATTGACGTGGAACCCAGTGCCACCGTTGCTACCACCAAGCTCCAGCCTGGTGAACCATATGAACGAGAAGAAGGAGAGCACCTCTTCCATTCACGGATGTGGGTAAAAGGCACCCTGTTGCACTTCTTAGAGGTAGCCAGAAGAAACTCATCCCAATAGAGGTCGTCAAGTGGTTTTCCATGTCGACAATGCCACACCCACAACCCTACACCATTAGATAGCTCCACCAAGGAAGCGATCTCCGCATCAGCCAGCAGTGTCGATTGTCGTACGACATCAAGCCCTTCAAAGACAAGGTATTGTGTAATGTTGCTCCTCTTGAAGTTTGTGATGTTATTTTGGGACAAACTTATTTATGGAAACGTCATGTTGTATATGAGTCTAGGCCTCATAGTGTTATTATTAATTTGAATAGGAAATTGTATAGGATACCTGAGGTAGTCCCACCTAGTGTTATTTCCTTGGTCTCTGCCAAGCAATGCAGGAAGGTCATCTCCGAGATAGGGAAGTTTGTATTACTTGTGATTCTCTCTCAGAATGAGTGAAAGATCATAGCCACATTCAGGGTCTATGCGGTCGACCTCTCCACACAGCAGAAGAAAGTAGATAAGGTTGTGGAAGAATACTCGGATATCTTCTCCTCACCTATAGGGGTACCTCTGCACTATCAGGTCAAGAACCTAATCGATCTGACCCTCGACGCACTTCTTCCTAATGGGCTAGTCTATCATTGCTCTCTGTTAGAGAATGATGAGATCAAGTGATAGATCTAAGAACTTCTCCACAAGGGGAACATCTGCCCCATCTCATCACCTTGCGAGAGCCCAATTGTGTTGGTACAGAAGAAAGATGGAACCTCGTGACTCAGCATTGATTATCGGGCTCTGAATAAAATCACAATCAAAACTCGATACCTGATTCCCCGAATAGACGACCTCCTTGATCAACTCACGTGAGAAAAATACTTCAGTAAGATTGATCTGAAGTCTGGCTACCACCAGGTCCCGATAGAATAGACAGATATATGGAAGACCACCTTCAAGTCAAAGGAAGGAATTTTTGAATTGTTGGTCATGCCCTTTGGTTTGACAAATTCTCTAGCCACTTTCATGAGGATGATGGACGATATTCTATGACCATTCACCAATACTTTTGTAGTGGTGTATCTGGATGACATTCTCATTTACATCAAGACTTGGGTAGAACACTTGCAGCATATTCAGTAGGTTTTTCACACCCTGCAGCAGCACAAGCTATACACCAACTTGGAAAAATGATCCTTCGGCATGGACAGGGTCCATTACTTGGGCTACATCATTGATCAGCATGGCATATATGTGGATCCAGCCAAGATCCAAGTCATTCGTGACTGGCCAGCCCCAACCACACTCACTGATCTTCAGAGCTTCTTGGGCCTTGCCAATTTCTACCGCAAGTTCATGTTGAGATTCTCCCATATTGCATGAGCCCTCAGCCAAATAACCAATGGTGGTGGTAAGGATAAATTTGTGTGGGGCTGGTCCAAACAAAAAGTGTTCGATGATTTGAAGAAGCGCGTGTTCTCAGCCCCAGTACTTTCACTACCATACCTGCAACATCCCTTTGAGATCGAGACAGATGCTTCAAACTATGCTATGGGCATCGTTCCCACTCAGCATGACCACCCCATGGCCTATCATAGTGAGACACTATCAGATGTTGTTCATAAGTACCCTACTTACAACAAAGAAATGTACTCCATTCTGCAATCTTGTCGCCAGTGGAGACATTACATTCTTGGGAAGGATACATTCATCCACACTTTTCATAAGCCAATGCAGTTCATGCAGACACAAGGAAAATTGTAGAATGATTGCCATCAAAAGTGGTCCACATACTTACAACAATTCCACCTCAACATCAAGTATAAAATAGGAAGCACCAACCATGTCATTGATTGCCTCAGCAGACCGCCAGTTGTGGCACTCACCATGGTGCTAGACTCTTGCGGCCATGAGACCTTTGGATGGCACCAACTCTATGAGACAGACCCGGACTTCACCACCACCTACCAAATGTTGGGTGCAAATGCAATTGTCAATAATTTCCATATTCAAGATGGGTTGTTGTGTTGTCTGGGCCATATCTGCATTCCATCAAGTGAGCGAGCGAAGATGATCAGGGAATCTGACTATAGTAGGGTGGAAAGACACTTTATCATTGAAAAGACAGTGGCGATGCTACAGAAATATTTTTACTGGCCAAAACTTCGATAGGAGGTCAGAAAGTATATCAGGTCCTGCACTGTCTGTGCTATTGAAAAAATGACCATTAAGAAATAGGGCCTATACACCCCTCTTCCTACTCATGACAGGGCATGAGAATCCATCTCAATGGACTACATTTTGGGCCTCCCATCCACCAAACGGGGAAATGACTGTGTCTTTGTGGTTGTTGATTGCTTTTCTAAGATGGAGATTATGGTTTCCTACAAGAATAGCATCACAGCAGAGACTGCTACTAATCTCTTCTTTGAACGAGTATGGGTACATTTTGGAATCCCACAAACCATTGTCTCATATCGGGATAGTCAATTTCTCAGTGCATTATGTTCAAGCCTCTGGTCACTACTGGACACCAGGCTCACCAAATCCGAGGCCTTCTACCCCCAGACAAATGGCCAAGCCGAGGTCATAAATCAAATGATTGTGCATATCCTACACATGTATAATTCCAAGCACCCTCACACATTGGATGAGAGTCTTCCCTATGTCCAACATAGCTACAACCGAGCCCTGAATAACTCAACCAGCCACAACCCTTTTTAGGTGGGGTTAGGATTCCAACCATTGGGTCCCATATATGTTACACTTCCCCTTACGGTCACCTCAGTCGACTCATCTCCTACTCCAACTGAAGCTGACAAATCCACACGGTTCAATGAGTGGATTGAGCACATTTGCCAACAGGTTTAGGATATCCTACAGAAGTCCAATGACAAGTACAAGCAGTGCCATGATCAACATCGGGTGCCACATAAGTTTCAGGTGGGCAACAAAGTTTGGTTGCACTTGCAGAAATAACGCCTTAGGAGACCCCATCGGAAGATTTTTCCACTTTGTTATGGGTCGTACACCATCACCAAGTCTATGGGGGGTAATTATTTTGAGCTCAACATTCCTCCTTTCCTTGGCCTATACCTAGTGTTCAACATGGATCTGCTTTGGCCTTATTTCCCACCATTAATGGACACCTTAGTTGTAGAAGAACAACTGACACCAAAAGAGCTCAACCTCGACTGTAGAAAACATGAATCCAGTGATCAAATTGTGGACACACACATCAAGGGAACTCAATAGCAAAGGATGCAGCTTTATCGAGTCGTCAAAGCATGGCATCTCCTGCACCAAGGCAAGTGGCTCACCCGAGGCCAAATTCAGTAGAAATTTCCTCATATGATGGTGGAACTCAATGCAATGGAGACCATTTCTTCTTAAGGAGGGAGGATTGATCTAGTTGGATATCGATGGCCACCCACCTATTCCTGTGGCTCAAAAAACAGCTTTCCACCTTGGCAGTTTTTCGGCAGTTTTTTAGGTTCCAAACTTCTGGGGCCATTTTAAGGCCCTAAACAACGTTTTTTTGGGATTT
Organism: Picea mariana; assembly: GCA_032191745.1. Lineage (NCBI taxonomy): Eukaryota > Viridiplantae > Streptophyta > Pinopsida > Pinales > Pinaceae > Picea > Picea mariana. The sequence continues at coordinate 45,782 of JASDQU010104953.1, forward strand.
GGGGCCCAGGTGAATACCAAAGGTATTGACCTGGGCTAGCCGAAATTTTTTCTTCTCGGTTAGACCTTTCCAACGGGCTATCATGCACCTAAAACTGAGATCGTATGCAAAAGTTACGACCCCGAGAAGTTGATGTACTAACTTACCCAAATGGGGCCCACATGAATTTTGGTGCTTCATCTTTTAGGGTTAGGTTTTTGGATGTCTAGGGTTTTTTACATTCATGTTTATTGTAAAAGGCCTTCAGAGCCTCATTGTAACCATCTTCTTGCGAATGAGAGCAACCATCACATCTCTTCTCAGAGATAAGCTGCCACCATTCCAGCAAGCTTGTTTTCCACTGAATTTTATAGTTTCAGCTTATTTCCTTGTTGAATAGAAAACTAGTTTTATTGTATCTCTATTATTCTTTGTTAAGCATTTGTTAATAATTTGTAGTCATTTCATTTTGATCATAAAAGATGGATCATTCACTCCCCGAGGCATTCCAATAAGAGAGCACACAACAACTCAAGTACATCCCATGTCCAGAAGCATAAGAGGTACTATGAGGAGAAATGAGCAAAATCAAACCTCCTACATTTGATGGTGAGCACAAGAAGGATGAAGATGCAGAGACATGGTTGTTGGGCATGGGAAATTGTTTTCAATTGCATAATTATTCTTCTCATGTAGTAGGTATAATTTCAATCTATCAACTCAAGGGAAAGGCATCCATGTGGTGGGATTAGCTTGTGCAGGTGCACCACATTTAAGAGAAAAGTGATACTTGGAGGGAATTCAAGAAGTATTTTGAAAAGAAATACTTGAATAAGAGATACTATGACAAGAAAATGAAAGAGTTCTTTGAACTCAAGATTGGGAATATGACCATAAATGAATATGAAAGAAGGTTTTTAGAACTGTTGAAGTATGTTTCTTTCATCAAGGATGAGATCGTTAAAATTCAAAGGTATTTGAGTGGATTGCCATCATTCATCAGTGAAAAAATATAGTATGATGATCCCAAGACATTGGAGGAGACCATAAGGTGAGCTAAATGCCTATATGATCAACAAAATGCAAGGCCAACTTTCCAAAAAGCTTGGGAAGACAAAAAGAAATTCAAGATGGATTAGATGAAGAAGGGATCTAAGCCACCATTCTTCAAAAATAATCCTCAAGGACAACCAACTTCTAGAGAACCCAGAACGATTAAGACAGGGGGTCAAAGGCCAAGGAAGCCACCTATTCAATGTTGGGGTTGTAAAGGAGATCATATGTTTAGATATTTTCCTCACAGAGGTGAAAAAGTGAGGATTGTTCACAATGTACAGCAAGTTGAAATATTGGAGGACATGGGAAAAAATGTACCAAGGATAAATGCAGCCCTAGACAGCAAGCAAGGAGAGTATCAATCACATATGATTGAAGTGGAAGGTATGATCAACAACCAAACCATTGCTATTTTAATTGATTCAGGAGTTAGTCATAGTTATATAGATCCTAACATGGTGGAAAGTTTGCATTTTCCAAGAAGAAAGAATGGAAAATCTTGGTTGGTGCAGCTGGCTACAGGAGCCAAAAGAAAAGTTAATGAAATGGTTAAGTCATGTCTTATGGACATTAATGGACTGAACACCAAGGAAGATTTGAACATATTTCCTTTAGGTTCCTATGACTGTCTAATTGGGATGGATTGGTTGGACCAACATCATGATATCCTAGACTATCATAACAAAGCATTTGCTTGCTTGGATGAGGAAGGAAACCTAAGGAAAGTGAAGGGAATTCCCAAGTTAGTAACCATCAGAGAAATTTCACATTGCAGCTGAAGAAATGTTACAAAAAAGGGTGTCAAATATTTGTAGCTCATATGGAAGAGACACCTAAAGATAAGGTGCCAAATTTGGAAGATCATGGAGTCCTGGAAGATTTTATATATGTGTTTAGGGAGGTACCAGGACTACCCCCAAAGAGATATATTTATTTCTCTATAAATTTAATGCCTGGAGAAAATCCATTGTCAAAGACTCCTTACAGAATGAGTACAACAGAATTGAAGAAGTTACAAATGCAACTTGAATAACTTCTAAAGAAGGGGTATATACACCCAAGTGTGTCACCTTGGGGTGCCCCAGTCTTGTTCGTGAAGAAGAAATATGGGACATTAATATTGTGCATTGATTTCAGACAGTTGAATAAAGTGACTGTAAAGAACAAGTATCTTATGCCAAGAATTGATGATCTCTTTGATCAATTGAAGGATGCAATGATATTATCAAAGATAGATCTCAAGTCAGGATACCATCAGGTAAGGATTAAGGAGAAAGATATCAGCAAGACCACCTTTAGGACAAGGTATGTCATTATGAGTTCACAGTGGTGCCAATTGGATTGTCAAATGCACCAGTTGTTTTCATGTGCTTAATGAATGGTGTTTTCCGAGAATATTTAGACAAGTTTTTCATTGTCTTTTTTATGACATTATTATATATTCCAAGTTAGAAGAAGAGCATGATCATCATTTGAGGATGGTGTTGCAAGTATTAAGGGAGCATCAATTGTATGCCAAATTGAGAAAGTGCTCATTTTATCAGAAGCAAATTCATTATTTGAGACATATCATTTCAAAGGATGGGATAGAAATGGATCCTAAGAATATAGAAGCCATTAGAGAATGGTAGGCACCAAAGAATGTTACAGAGGTCAGATCATTCATGGGACTTGCGGGATACTATAGGAGATTTATTGAAGGATTCTCAAAGATTGCACACCTAATAACTTCATTGCAAAAGAATGGTGTGAAGTTTCAGTGGACATTGAATCGTGAAAAGAGTTTCATGTAAGTTTTAAACCTGTGAAGTAAAACAATGCATATAGATTCTTAAGCAAAATAGAAATTAATCAATGGCTCATACACATAGTACACAGAGATTTATACTAGAAACCCTTAACCGAGAGAAAACCTTTCAACGCTTCATTATATTGATTTGACCATTCACCATACAATATATATACAATGTTTTTAGGTATTCCGTAGATACCAAAACCCTAATCCTTTAATCCGAGATTAATTTAGAAAACCTCTAAAAATAGAAAAATCCGCTAAAATAGCAAAAATGCCCAAAAAAAAAACAGGGCGCTACTCTGAATGTTGTGTGTAACCATGGGGGACTACTAGGGAGGGATTGTCAGATGCAGTTGTCGAATCTGACATGCCGACACACACACATGAAAATAATATAACAAATACCCAACATTTCCAACACTTGAAACAATTATTAACAAGTGGTCCAATAATAAGAATTGCATACCCAAATGAAGACTTCATTGTATACATAGATGCATGTAAAGAAGGACTTGGTGGAGTCCTCAGTTAAAATTGGTTTGTTATATGTTATGAATCAAGGAAGTTGAAGGAGCATGAAAGGCACTATGCCACTCATGATTTGGAGTTGGCAGCCATAGTGCATGCCTTGAGGAAATGGAGACACTACCTCATGGGGAAAAGGTTTGAGCTGAGGACAAACCATAATGGTCTGAAATATTTATTTGATCAACCAACTCTAAATGTTAGGCAAAGCAGATGGTTAGAATTTCTCAGTGAATACGACTTTGATAAAAATCATATCAAGGGGAAAGAGAAAAAAGTGGTTGATGCACTCAGCAAAAGAGTGCATGAATTGCATGCTACAGCCATTAGCATGTACCAATCAGATTTGAAACACAAAATTTTAGAGGCTGCCAAATTAGATTTGAAATACATCGAATTAGTGGAAAAATTACAACAAGGTAATTTGCAGCAAAAAATTGAAGAATATAAGCTAGATAATGATGAAATTATGAAGTACAGAGGAAGAATTTATGTACCAAATTCTCATGAATTGAAAAATATGATATTGAGATCAATGCATAATGTACCTTATGCTGGGCACCAAGGTTATCAGAAAACTAATGCAGTTGTCAAGAGCCAATATTATTGGCCAGACATGAAGAAAGAAGTTGTTGATTTTATTGCCAAATGTTTGGAATGTCAAAAAGTAAAGGTTGGGCATAGACACTCATCTTGTTTGCTACATCCACTACCCATTCCTGAGTGGAAATGGGAAGTTGTAACCATGGATTTCATCACCAAACTGCCTAGAACAAACAAGCAACGTGATTCTATCATGGTAGTGGTGGATAAGCTTACTAAAGTTGCCCATTTTATTCCAATTAATCTCACTCACAAGGAAGCCAACATTGTTGATGTTTATATGAGAGAAATTGCTTGATTACATGGCATACCCAAGAGAATTGTGTCTAACAGAGATCCAAAATTTAACTCAAATTTTTGGAAATGATTATTTAATGGATTTGGAACAAATTTGAATTTTAGTACAAATTATCATCCAGAATCAGATGGACAAACAGAGAGGGTGAATCAAGTGATTGAGAATATGTTGAGGATATATGTGACGGATAAACCATCAAAATGGAAAGATTGCCTACACTTAGTAGAGTTTGATTATAAAAATGGGTACCAAACATCCCTAAAGATGAGCCATGTGAGGCAATTTATGGCAGAAAGTGCAACACACCGGTCAGCTAGGATAACCAACAGCTAGAGCAGTGGTTGGGCCATATTTACTCAGGGAAATGGAGGAGAAAATGTTGAAAACAAAACAAAATTTAAAGGCTTCCCAAGATATGAAGAAAAGATATGTCGATAAGGAAAAAAATCACAGGGAATTTAAAGTTGGGGACCATTTATTCTTGAAAGTGAAATCCAAGAGAAGTTCCCTGAAGTTGGGAAATTGTTCAAAGTTGTCAGCTCGCTATTGTGGGCCATTTGAAATACTAGAGAGGATTGGTTCAGTAAATTATATGATTGCATTGTTTGCCTCTGTGTCTGTTCATAATGTATTCCATGTATCATTGCTCAAGAAATATATACTTGATGTTAATCATGTTATCGATTGGAATGTGATTCAGGTGGAGCAAGAAGGCACTTTCCAAGTGCATCTGGTACGTATTTTGGACCAGAAAATCAAACATATTTGTAATCGATCCATAGGGCTTGTAAAGGTCCAATGGACTTGGTACAGTCTTGAGGATTCTACTTGGGAGCATGAGGATGCAATGCGGGAAGAATACCCACATCGTTTTGTGGATTTTTGAAATTTTTGTTGTATATGTCTACATAATGCACTGAGGACAGTACATAAATAAGGGGAGGATATTGTAATATCCCTAGTCTGAACCCAATTGTAAATGTAAATGCAAATGTACTTAAGATGGTGATTTGTTTGATATCATTTTGTATGCACTTTTCATGGCATAGTGTGCACATGTACTGCGCAGTAAAATGATGAAGTGTGCACATTCCAGGATACCATGTGCAACAACTTAAGTGCGCATGACTTTGAGGCCAGGGAGACTTTGTGTATATGTTTTGTTTTATAGGTTGGTGAGCCAATTTTGTGATGATTAGGCCAGAGAGCCTATATGTTAAAGGCCAGTGAGACTATTTTTTATATGTCTCATCATTAATATAAAATACATCATTGCGTGCAGATCAACCACAATAAAAGAGTATGGGGGAACAAAATCCACTAGTTAGGGAGCTATCCTATGTACCTTCTTGTCATTGTACCTGAACCTGTATCTATATCCATACATGTTTTTGTACCTCGTTAGATTGGGAGCTGCACTGAAGAAGCGGGTTGTTAGGCCCATGAGAAATTTCTCTCTGGGGGAGAGAATTGTTGGGAGTTGATTTCTGAAGGTGCTAAACTGTAGATAAAGGGCTCTGAGACTTCCTTTCTGGCCTGTTGTTGAAGCCCGGAAAGGAATTGGGGCAGCCAAAGGACTATTGAGCAAGGAAGGGGCACACTTCTTGGGGTTGGACAAGCATTTGGGGAATGAGGTATTATAGTTTGTTAGTTTGAGTTGTCACCTGTGACTGATTCTTTCTTGTTGTCTATGATCCATTAGCTTGGTTAGGAATCCATTTACCCGGATGGAGTTTAGTCCCATCTTGGGGGTGACCCACTGCTGAGATTTATGAGCAGTGTGTTCTAAGGCTGGGAGGTTCGTGGAAGGTCTACATGCAGTTGGTGATATTCTTAGCAAGATAAGTATCAATTGTGTGATAAATAACATGTTGCATTATTATTTACATGTTTATTTTTATGGGTTTATCCTATGTGTTGTTATAACTATATTTATATTTATGGGTATTTCATGTATATGTTGCATTTATATGTTTATTTTTATTTCAGTATGAATCTATGCATTTACAGAATGCATTTGTCTGTTTATGTTTTATATATAAAGTTCCACAAGATTTATGTGTTTATGTGTTTTAATTGCATGCAAATCGAAAAATTTATGTGGCATGGCTCAGTTGGTTGTTGGGTATGTTACAGTATGTTGAGAAAAGAATGAAAGTTTTTTCGGGAGTAGCATGGCATGGCATGGGTGGTCGGGGATATTACATATATTTTTATAGAAAAATTATCGGGTTTGTACATATCCCTTTACAAACTTTAAACCCTGCTCTATAAGTCTTCAAATTAAATTGTCCTCAATCCTTCAAGGCTACACCTATGTCTTAACTAGGTTGGTTCTTATGAACCGGTCACATATATGGATCAATTCTTTTATTTCAATCCTACAACTCCAAGGATCCAATCTGCTCTCTAATAAAATTTGGAATATTATGTTTCTCTAGGTTTTATGGAGATCCTACCAAATCTAAGCCTTCACTAATATTATATCTCTGCAATTTTACATATTTTGTCTTGAAAACTATCAATTTATGTGTCCACAATGAACATAATGTCACCACAAGACTCGAATCCAATTCATACTCTCCACACAACATGAACTTCTTGGCTTCTAAAATGGACACCATGTTAAATAACACATGATAAGTTCTATATAGTTCATGATGGCCTCTAATGGATGAATAGCCTCAGTCTTTGTCATCTTGTAGGTTGTTATATTCGTTCTTGTTCCAAAAAAAAACCAACGAAAGGAGATGAATTTCTAATCCCAACCTTATACTCATATTATTCCAACTTTGCTCCAAGAATTCATGTAACCAAAGACTCGAACCTAAGTCATTACCCTCGAAGGTGTTTATAAATAGAATGAAATCGAGGGCTTACCTCTTTTCCATGTGACCTCGGTTATGTCCAAGGGATACCCTTTAGAAATAGGCTAAAGTGGTTTTAGAAACCACAAGTGAGAACGTGAAGTGATATGGTTATGACACATGGTTCTACCAAACAAGTGGTTTTTACCTTTTTCGCATTTCACTTGGGAACTAAATCTCATGCTATTTCACCATGTGAATCAACCACGATTGTTGATTCTTCCTTCTCCTATATATGAAATTTCATGTAGCACAACTCTATGGTCAATTGAACTGTGACAATTCAATGCCTTCGTTGCATCTTATTCTACAACAATTGTGGATCATTGATCCTAGGAGTGATCGATGATCCTCCAATCAAAACCCCATTTCATTTCAATCTAAGACTCTTCTTCTATTTTGGTTTAACCTCTATGCCTACACACAAATATGCAATTCTTCTCCAGGGTACCAATTCAATTGTAGATATGCATACAATTCAGGAATTTTCACCTTTAGTAAGATCATACAGAGAGACACAAATGCACTCTCCATCATAACATCACTATTATCCCATATTTGTTATATTTTTAGCTCGAGAGGTACTCTACATGTTTTGTCTTGTATGCAAATGTAACCTTATGTTGACACTACTAGACACTTGACTTTATAATGGGTTTTTATAAAGTTGTGATAAAGTGGTTCTTTTATTAAAGTGACATTTTAATGAAGTGTGCCTTCTAATATTAAAGTGACTTTATTTCATAAAGTGCACTTATGTAATAAAGTGAAATGTACTTTAATATTTTAAGTGATTTATTTTGGAGGGAATTAATCATGGTCCTTGATCTTGTAAAGGAAAGATTGGATCTTGGCCTTTAAATTTAGGGTTGGGGGAATGTGAAAAGACACTTGGGAGGTAAAAAGTCATCTTTAGATTTTATAACAGAATGCATTGGGTAGTGTGCAAGACACAAGAGGAGGATATTGAGAGAGATTTCTGAGTAATATTGAGAGAGGAAAGAGGGCAGCAAAGAGAGAACATTTCCCAAGAGAGATTGGGCACAAACCCCAAGAGAGATTTTTGTTTTGTGATTTATGAAATTTTATGTTGTTAGAGAGGTCATACTGTACAAATCCGTATAGTCTGTACAGTCTGTACAACAGGATGGGAGGGAATGCAAATTGAGGCAGCTTTCGGCATGAATTTCAAGGTAGCCATTTCAATATTTTTTGTTGGTGAAGGGGGAAGTCTTTTTTATTTCCGTATAGTAGATATTTTGGCACTGATTTTGAGGTGCTGGAAAAGGCAAATCCATACAGTTGTACGGATTTTCTAGGCACAAAAATCAATGCATATTTGGGGACATCTTTTGGTGTTGTGAGTTATTTTTCTCTTGGCTGGAAATTGTGTAATTGTTGTTGATATGTACTTTCCTGAAGATGAATAATAATATATATCTCTCTCTCTCATTGGTTTTCCCCACATTGGGGTTTTTCCCTGGATTTGCCTAATTTTTTGAGTTATTCATGGTTGTATGAATGTTGTTCATTGTGTTTATTCCGCTTCATAATTACTTAGCAATATATATTTCTGCTTATGGTAATTTCTGAATGTGGGTTTTAGACATTTCAAAGTTCATGAAAGACAATTATCTCTAGGCTCCTAAGTGTATGACAGAATATTAGCTTGTTGATTTTTGTCATTAAATTTCTACAATATTGTTATAGAAATTTCATTCAATCAGTCATATACATTATCACACACAGAGTAGGGTTTTCTTTACACAATCAAATTAATTAGTACTCGAATAGAGTGTTCCTTCTGTATTCCTCAATCTCACATTATGTACATGATTTTTTTTATAATACATGTTTCTAGCTTGATTGGCATGTCTTAGCCTCTGCTTGGCATGTTGGCCATAATTGGCCTTCTAGCCTAAATCTTACACATTCAATCACACTCAAAACAATCCTCTTATTTCACAAGAGTTATAAAATTCTTATCTAAAGTTTTCTTCTTATTTTGTATTGCATCTTTCTCCTCATTTTCTTTCAAGACAATGTCTTCTTCCTTCAAATATGAATTTACATCTTGAATATGGATTCTTTGGCTTACTATCTTTCCCTGCATATAATTATCTCATAACCCTTGAGTATCCCCTTCAGTATTCTTTAATTGGTTCATAATCTCTACAATCTGGAATCTTCAATTTCAGTTTGAAGGTTTAGACAGTGCATGACAAAGTCATATGCACAATTTTGATGATGATGACCACAATATTGACCTCTTTTGACATCAAAGACACCCCATATCCAACATTTTGTCTCAATGACAATACTGTATTAGCCATTGATAATGGTGACCATATTGTCCATGTTTTCCCCTTTTTACATCAATGCCAACACCAGGTCCAATACAGTTGATTACATTGTTTGGGACAAAATCACATACTGCAAAATCTTTGTTAATGAAAGAATTGCTTGCGTTAAAAATGGATAAAGGCGAGGCTATGTCCCATCACATTGATGGTATTTAGGCATTAATACATCCATAGAGAGAAGCAAGTGTCAAATTAGAAGAAGATGAGGCCAAGGTTATTTTATTAAACATTTCACTTCCAAATACAGTGACATTGTATTTACATGATAATATTGCATCATAAATTTTAGAGACAATGATTTCAACCCTTATTGTAATGTATCTGGGGAGGATAATATGAGGTAATTGGTGAAGTACCCAAAGGTATAATGAATATAATGTGACTATAATCATGAAATATATCCACTTGGTAGTTGACGTAGTTGATGGTTAATAAATAATTCCACTAGGTAATTAAGAGAAAATAATATAATAATAAGGGGTAGTTGGCATAGACCCCTAGAATACTCATGAGAAGAATAAATACACATGAGTATCATTGTATTGGATATGATGGATGTATTACTTGTAGAAAGCATGGCTTGTGGATTGATTCCTTCCATTATGAGTAATTGATGGTGTTGTCCTACCATAAGGGTTCTTCCCTATATTCTTGTGTTATTTATAGTATGAATGCATTTGATATTTCTGGAGTTTAAGGGTTTATTTATGAATATTGGGAATATATTCTCTCTTATATCTATCAAATTTTATTACAAGTGGTATCAAAGTTCCTTCTTGGGAACAAAGTGGAAGAAATTGTATTTCATTTTGCATATTTTTCAAAAGAATAAAAAAACGATAGCATTCAGATCAATTTTCTAAAACTTTATGTGCAAAATTTGAAGAAAATAGTCGTATATATGAATTCCTCTCGAAAAAATACCCAAGTTCAAAAACAATATCCACATCGAACTCTAGGAAGTGGAGTTATCGCTAATTTAAAATCAGTGGTTTTAGGATTTTTCCAGTCACGGCCACACAATTTGCAGATTGGATATCTTTTGATAGAGTGTGCAGATTTCATTCAAACCAATGCTAGTAGTTGCAGAGCGGTTGTGTAATTTCCTAATTTTGGTAATAATATCTAATCAAGGAAGTATCGTAAAATTTATGATCTTTTCACATTAACTACCTCAAACCCTACCTACATAAAAGAGCTATATTGAAAAGTAAGTGGCTTTCTAAAAACCCTAGTTCTATTTTTGGGTTTTCAAAAGAAAAATGTACTTTACAAGGAAAGATGATGGTCTATTGAAGAATTTATAAAAGAGACAAAGTCCTCTTGGACAATTCTTTCAAAAATTTGGCTCCCAATTTATTTAACAAACAATGTTTCCATACAATGGAAGTTGTTTAACCATGACAAGATGAAGGTACTTTCAGATAAAGAATATGAAAAAAAAATTGAGACAGATGGTTGCATGTTGGTAAGAAGGATAAAGAGAGAAACAAAGGTTTATTTTCATGAAAAAAAAATCCTATTATAAGTTAATGGATATATTCAATAGAAAATTGGTATTATTTCTATAAACCCTAGTAGCAAGCATAATTTCATCAATGTTAATTTGGCTAAAAGACTACAAGTTCTGGAAAAGAATATTCAAAGAACAAAGGTAGAGGGTGAAAATGTTTAAATTTTTACAAATTTAAAGATTACCATAGATAAATATGTGTTTCATTCATATTTTCATGTTATAGATATGGATGATGTGGATATTTTTGGGATATCCTTCGATGGACTCAGTTGGAAAAGTTAATATCAATGTACAAGATACATTTTTGACAATGTAGTACAAGAAAAAGAAAATTACATTGTAGTGTATTACTAATTAAGAAAGGCCCAAGGGAGAACATGAAGAAGTGATTGATGAGAAATTAATTACAGTACCTACAGACACATCAAATAAAGATTTTTAGGTTGAATAAGAAGAAGAAGATACATAAGCACATGAAAACAAATCCCTAGGAAAAGATTAAAAAGGAAGAAGAAGATAAGGAGTTGAATGACTCAAAGGAACCACATATTGAAGAGTCAAATACAAAAGAATCAATAGCTAAGTTTTTTGTGTATCAAAACCCAAACCACCTAGAGAAACAACATTCATCAAGGCAAGGGAATGAGCATCAACAAACTTACTATGGATCTACATGAAACCAGAAAGGAAACTAGTATGGAGGCACATGGATGATTAAAAGAAATGCATGGAAATATCAAAGTAGCATAGCGAAGACATGGAACCCGTGGAGAAAACAAAAACAAAATCAAAGAGGAAATGATAGATAGATAGATGCTCACATGTCCACATTTCACTAGGATGGATATATGCTTCTGAATGGTAGTACTTGACTACATTGCTTAGTAGGTCATATTATATGGATTTATCTAATGTTTCAAGGAAGAAAAATGTGAAGAGGGATGGAATATAATGTACCTAGGGAGGCCAATATGGGTACCTAGAGATATACCCATGATGATAATGATTGTAATGTGGCCATATTTATGAAATAGGCCCACTTGGTCATTGATGGGTAATAAATAGGTCCACTAAGTAGTTAAGATGAAATAATATAATAATAAGGGATAGTTGGCATAGAACCCTATTAATACTCATGAAAAGTATAAATGCACATGAGTATCATTGCATTTAATATGTCGAATGTATTTTTTGTAGCAAGCATGGATTGTGGAGTGATTCCTTCCATAAGGAGTAATTGGTGGTGTTACCCTACAGGGTTCTTCTTTATATTATTGTTGTTGTGTATGGTGTGAATGCATTTGATATTTTTGAAGTTTAAGCATTTATTTATGAAGATAATGGCTATATTATCTTTAATATGTATCAAGGTTTACTACACTTATGGCAAGGAAGAATGTTGGGTATATCATTGTGTTGGATATGTTGGATGTATTTTTTATAGCAAGCATGGATTGTAGAGTGATTCCTTCCATAAGGAGTAATTAATGGTGTCACCCTACCTTAAGGGTTCTTCTCTATATTTTTTTGTTATTTATGGTGTGAATGCATTTGATATTTTTAATTTTAAGGGTTTATTTCTAAATATAAGGGTAATATTATATATTATATATATCAAGGTCTACTACACTTATGGCAAGGAAAAATGTTACTCATATGATGAAAAATATGAAGAAAAAATCTTCTTTAGAAAAGGAAAAAGAAAATGAGATAGTAGAGTAAGAAATGGAAGAAATTGCTATTATTGTGGAAAACTAGGTCATAGAACATGGGATTGTAAAATCCAGCAAATGTTGTACTCAAAAACAAAACAAGAAACACTAAAAGAAGTTACATGGCCTAGAATTGAGAAGAAAATGAACCAAGCAAGGAAGAAGATGATTCATTCCAAGCAACATCTAAAAAAGACGTGTTTTTAATCAATAACTTAGATTTCTAGTAGTGTACAGGAGTTGATTTCTCCACATATCAAGATAAATTATATCTCGCTTCATTATCTTACATCTTGCTTCATATATTTTTCTTAGATGGTTCTTACATCAGTGAGAAGAGATGGTAACAAGGTCATTAAGGTGGATTCCTACTTCAAAAACTAAGAGTTGGAAAGATGGTTACTTAGGTGGATATCAATGAATTCATCCTTTGAATTGGAGGAGATGGAATTTCGTTGGACCACCAACATAAGTCCCAAAATATAGAAATATCATACGCTAAAAATAAAATAGTTTTTTGTGTTAATCATATTTATAAGTTTTTTTAATTTTTGATGGTAATAGTTAAAACTTGAATTTCCATGTTAGGTGGGGGGTGTTGGAGTGTTAACACTCCAATATTTTGGTTTAATGTAATAAAGTCACAATATGTTGAAGTGACATTGAAAAGAGATATTAATCAATGTCATTAGTTAAAAAAGGTTATATGAGGTAGGTACAATAAACCACCTCATGAATAAACATGTAAGGGGATCTCCCTTATTGTATACAATGAGTTTTTAAATAGAAAAATTATTATTTTTTCTTTCATATATTGTAAATATCGTTAGAAGTTAAACAAATAAAAATGGATGACGATATTAATATGGTTGTCTATGGGTCCCTAAGGTGTAGGACAGTTGGTGACGGAGTGTGTTGTTAAGACACTATGTGATGTTAAAATCATCGGTTCGAAACCTGCGGGGAAAAAAAAAACCATCCATGTTAAGGGTTGGTGTGGCCGAGGCCGGGTGAGATCCCTGGGTGATTTTGACAGCTTAGATTCACCTAAGTCGTAGTTTCTCAATCAACAAGCTAGTCCCGCAGGTCACGGACAAAATAGAAAACAAAAAAAATATGGTTGTCTATGGATTCCTTGAATAGGTTTTTGAAGATAATATATGGATCCTTGCACCTTTAATATAAAAATCCTTGCATATTGTTGAGGAAAATATATGAATTATCTTACTCAAGAATTTTCGAATCTTTCCTGTCTAAGACAAGATAGTAGGAAATATCACCCTATTTTTTATAGTCTCAAAAATATTTTCGCAATCCACAAGTATTAATTACAAGGGTTTAGTATGATTTTTCTTATGAAAAGAATATTATAAAATAACATATAAATTTTATATCAGTTTATGAAAAATATACAGATTACAAAAATTAAATGCGGAGATCAAAAATAAAAGGTAACCAAGTCATCGATATACAAAAATGAGACAGAATAACAATGTGCTTTGTTTCATTCCAAGAAATCAAAAGTGTTTTTCTCTTTACAAAACCCTTGTGAGGGCATGGACCAAAGTCCAATTTAGAGATCCTCGATGAAAACCATACAAAAGGACTCTGAAAAAGAAGTAAAAACTGAGATTTATAATCTAGATCAGCTTGCCACAGACTACTACCAATTTGACTCTGTGCAATATCCTTTATCAACTAATAAACTTAATCCATAAGCATGCAAGTATACACAGACTATCAAAGATAGATCAACACCTCTAAAACAAGAATCTGAATGATTTGGTTCAGTTATGAATCTTGATATCTACAATAGTACCCTGTTGTCAAAAAGAGAATTAGGATTTGAATGAACTCAAGAATGAATGAAAACTGAAACTATCTCATGAAAACAAAAGAGAAAACCTTAGTATTGCTTTCTCCTTCTATTCTCCCTTTGTTTCCTCTTCTCATTTAGCTTTTATTCCTTCCAAATAAGTTGAAGTAGTTCAATTACTTTCTTTAGTTAAGTTAGTTTAACTTAACTAATTTAGTTTAGGAGAAATAATAATAATAATAATAGTTAAGGGGAATTATTTAATAATACCTAGGTAGGTGGGACCCCTTGTGACTCCCTTCTTTATTATTTTCAATTTATAAAATAAAACACAATTGGATAATCATTTAAACACATGCCACCTTGTAACTCCCTTAAATACCTTCAAAATTTGAATATTTAAATATCAGAAATAATTCAAATCATATCCAAAAATATGTAAATATCCACATTATCTCAAAAACATAGCTTGTTGTCCAAAACATTCTACAGAACACTGTCTTCAACAACTCAATCATAAAGACACATAAATTAAAATCCATACTTGCCACTCTGAGAGGAAATATTTATTTTATCACTGATGTTCCCCTTTGACTTCCCTAAAGTAGCCTTAGGTTGATTTGAACCTTGAGGTTGTATCTCACTAATAACATGAGAACAATCATCCTTCAGATGCATATGGGAGGACACTGATTTTGAAGAGTCATTTAGGAGAGGAAGGAGAGGCAACAACTTTGCCTTTATATTACACATGGAGGACATAATTTTTAAGCCTTTTACTAGCATGAGAGGGTTGAACAGGTGAATGCATAGGGGGAATTTGAACATTAGGATTTATAGGTGGTGGAGGAGGTAATGAATAATTGGGTCAGCCACGATGGTGAGAGACTTTTGGTTGCATGGAAACACGAGGAGGAATAGGAATACCAGGGATATTTTGTGGTTGAAAGGGAGGTATCTCTGGTCAAGGTTGTACTATCCATTTCCCCATCCAGTTGAAGAACCCAACCTGGAATAGCTAGTTTAATTCCTGGGGGTCACTATCAAAATGAATGGAGAATCTAGGCCTTCTAGGCCCTCTGTGCCAATTACCTCTTCCTCTATTATTTCTTCCATGTCTTCCCCTGCTGAAGAAACTCATCTTGTATGCACCAATTCATCAGTAACTAGTTGTTAACAGACCATACATGACATTTTTCTTGCATGAAACAATTTTTGTCTTAGGAATTGACACAAGACCCATGCAAATCCATCCATAAGAAATCATTTAATGATTTCCAAGTGATAAGGGGGTGAATAGGATTCATGGGACATCTGGAGGGAGTGTAATGAGTGAAAAAAATGATATAATGAGAGGGGACAAATACACGAGTACTGCTCAACAATTAATAAAATAATTGAACTGTGCAATCAAATACCAAAAATATCAGTTACCAACCATTACTTTGTCATATCCTTTGTCATTGTTATACAAAGTTTTTTAATTTATTTTATATAATAGGGCTTGTTAAACTGAAATTGGGATTATGTGGTGTGAACCCCTCCCCCTTCTCCTCCGGGGCTACACGACCTCTTGGTCTAGGATCATTTGAACACCTGAGTCGGATTGACTCTTTGGCTCCCTAATGGAACCCGAAAAATTCTATCACAAGTCCTTATTCCTCCAATGTGCGGGTCCACTTAACCCTTCGAAGAAAGCTGGTAGTGGCACTTAGCTCTTCGTGCTAGGCCCCTTCTATCACGTGACCTCAGGCTATGTCTTGGGCTCAACTACCCAAAGCGCTCCGGACTTCAGGCTTCGCCTCTTTCCACGGCATCCAACTCTTACATTCTCGAGCTCCCAATCAACGAACTCAAACGCATGAGGATAAACAGTCCTCATCTCTCCTTCTGATCGACGGTTTCGATCTCTTCCAAACTCCGGCCTTCGGGAGTCTATCTATATTCCCAGATATCTCCTGGACTACTACTCCTATGAAATGTGCAGATCACTTCCACACGTTCTCTCCAAATCCAATGGTCCAGGTCCAATCACTCTTCACGACTTCATGAATATCTCCGTTTCCTCTTAGAAAACCTCTCGGAGCTCCTAATCATAGATCTCCCTATCTTCTTCCACCTATCTCCTCCCGACGATGGATGATTTATAGTATTCGAGACTTTGGCAAGTCCTCGACCTCCTTGCACACTTAGCACAATTTATTCTCGAGACTTAGACTGTTCTCGATCTTCTTTTGCACCCCTTGCAGAGTTCTGCGCAACTTCTTCTGTGACTTTGCTCAACTTGAAAACCTTCAAGGTTCCCAGTTCCTCTGCGTCCTTTAGTGGAATTTCGCATGCCCTCCTGGAAACTTAACACCCTTCCTCCTGATCTTGTAAGGTAAAATTACAGTCTCCTTGATGCACTCCTTGCGCTTGTCTAAGCCTTTCAATGGCTTCTCCCTTAGCCTTTCTAGAAGTCTTAAGGCATCTTCATTCCTTTGTCGATGCACTCTTGCAAAGCCTTCCTTCCTTACAGTGTTCAGCAACCCTAGGATTCTCTTAAGGATTCCAACACTTCAGAATGTGTTTCTTGAGTATGTGCTCGTACTTTCTCTATGCCCTCCTAGCAAAGTGTTATAGATTATTCAGTAACTTTGCATTGTGTTTCCTCTTACAAAGTCATTCTTTCCAAGGTACCCAACCACCTTGAAATTTCTTCCTGAGTCTGTGAATTATCATGGTGTGACCTCCTGGAAGCTTCTCTTCTGACTCGACTGAGTTAAGATACGCACTCCTTGCATAAGCTCACAGAATCTCATCTCTTTGTTATGCCCTCCTTGCACTTAGAATTGAGAACTAGACTTAATCCAACACACTCACAGATATAAGATTATAGCTCTATCCCTGTAGACGATTTATAACATACATCTATATCTCAAATGCATATGAATGACATTCATAACAAAACATCCATTACACAAAAAATGATAAACAGAAAAATTGTTACTTTCTATTAATGGTGGAATGTCCATTAAAACATATGAGTTCGTACTACAACTGAGTTTCATCTCTTCCTCAACTATCTATCTCCTACACCCAATGCCTACTCTACTGGAAACAATACAAGAGTTTATACAAGAGGGGCTCGACAAGATTCCCTTCAAGCTAAGCTAGTGGTGTCTAATCACCATTAAAACACATGTCTAATGGGCAGATTACAATGATGGAAATCTGATCTGAATCAGATGCAGATCCCTCCTAATCGCAACCTTATCTCCATCTTGTGTGGAGGCACAATTTTATCTCTTCCAACCTGTCAGCATTAATTTCCTTGATCACGCCTGAGATTTTTGAAGGAAAAATGAGAGGGTGATGCCTCTCCCTTCCTTGAATGTGCACCACTCATGCTAATCAACTCGCGTGTGCTGAGGTAGAGTGATGCTCCTGCATCATACTCCACAGATACGAAAATTCATGAGCTCTCCTGCTCATGAGCTTCACAGCTCTGTTGAAACCATCCTAGATCCCAAAATTTCTCATGGAGTTTTCCTTCTACTCCTCTTTGCTCCTGTTGTTGCATATGCATCTTCCCTACTACCCATGCAAGTTCCTTTATGTCCAGCTTCTCCTTGATGACCGCTTCTTCTGTTGACCTCAACATCAACCTCCATATCTCCTTTACGGCTTCTTCCAGTTGCTTCATTAGCTGGTTCGGCTTGTGCAGTCTGATCGGCTGCAAATTTTTCAGGTCGCTCCATGGGTGTGTCATATTGATCTCTCATTATTCTTTCATCCCTTGTGACACTAACTGGCCACTCTACTGCAATCTCACCATTGAACTATTGTTCAGCTACCTCTTCTGACAGATGAACTCCTGTCAGTTCTTCGGTTGGTTCCATTGTAGCTTTATCCAGCTACAATTCATGCTATTATGTCTCCTATGGCATGGCTATATCATGCCAGCCACCTTCTGGTTCCAAACTATCCAACCAATCCTCCAATTCCTTTAACGCCTTCTCCCATTGAGTGAGTAACTCAATTGGGTGCTCCTCTTCTGTTGAGATAGAATTCAGTGTCTATTCCTCCTCCTCCATGATAGTCTCAACTTGTTGTCCTTATGTTTCATCTACAACATTTGTGCTATCCTCTCCTTGGTTTCTTCGCAGGAATATCTCAACTCCTCCAATGACCATAACACACCTCTAATCCTTCTCCTCTGTGATGAAAGTTCCAAATTGCCATCATCTTCATTCACGTGGCTTGCAGCTCTGCATGAATATTCATATGGATGAGGCCTTTCTTCTTCCTCCTCTCCATCTGTCAACACCCCCTACTGACGTGAAATATCAACTGAGCTCATCTCTCCTCCCTTTCCCACTTGGAAATTTGGGATGTCTCTTCTTCCCTCATCAACTAGCCTGTCTTCATTTCCCACCTGGAAACCTACGAGACTCCTCCCATATCTCTTTCCCTCGCCATAGGGGTTTTCGACATATCTCAACCACCTCTTCAACACCTGTCATTGCCTTTAGGAAAACAACATTCAAATAGGCTACTTAGTTGTCCTTTTCAAAGGCCACTCGTACCTCCAGCAAACCTTTGCTTCCTACTGCATATTGAATGCTAGCGCCTCCATATTTGCTTAGATTTTGAGCTCTTTGTTCATCTCCACTTTTCTTTTCTGCAAGCAGACTTCTCCTCGACCATTCTCATGACTTCCAACGACCATATTTATTCACCTTCAACCCACCTGGTTGTTTATCATCTGTTGCACACCTTGCAACACTCTTCGTGGAGTATCGCACTCTATCTCCTTTCACTTGTTGTCTATAGGAAAATTTCAGGCTCTGACTCTACTGAATGTAGCCATACTGTCTCCTTTTCCTTTGCTTGTTGTTTACAAGAAAACTTCTTCTCTAATACCACTTGGTGTGAACCCCACCCCCTTCTCCTTTGGGGCAGTGTGACCTCTCGATCTAGGATGGTTCAAACACCTAAGTCGGATTGACTCTTCGTCTCTCTGCTGGAACCTGACAAATTCTATCACAGGTCCTTCTTTATCCGAAGTTTGGGTCCACTTAACCCTTCGAAGAAATATGGAAACGACACTTAGATCTATGTGTCAAGCCCCTTCTATCACATGACCTTGATTTGTGTCTCAGGCTCAACTACACAAAGCGATTCAGACTTTGGGCTTTGCCTCTTTCCATGACAGCCAACTCTTACATGCCTGAGCTCTGAATTGACAAACTCAAATGCATGAGGATCAACAGTCCTTGTCCCTCCTTCTGATCGATGGCTGTGATCTCTTCTAGACTCTGGACTTTGGGAGTCTCTCAATATTCCCTAATATCTCCCAGAGTACTACTCCTCTGAAATGTGTGGATATCTTCCATGCGCCCCCTCCAGATCCAATTGTCTGGGTCCAATTGATCTTCACGACTTTGCGAAGATCTTTGTTTTCTCTTAGCAAACCTCTCGAAGCTCCTACTCACGGATCTACCAATATTCTTCCACCTGTCTCCTCCCGATGATGGATGATTTTACAGTCTTCGGGACTTCGACAAGTTCTTGACCTCCTTACACACTTAGCACAATTTCTTCTCGAGACTTAGATTGTTCTCGATATTCTTTTGCACCCCTTGCATAGTTCTGTGCAACTTCTTATGTGAATTTTCTCGGATTGATAACCTTCAAGGTTCCCAGTTCCTATGCGTCCTTCAGTGGACTTTCTTGTGTCCTCCTGGAAACTTAACACCCTTCCTCCTGAGCTTGTAAGGTAAACTTATAGTCTCCTCGATGCACTCCTTGCACTCAGCTAAGCCTTTTGATATATTATCCCTTAGCCTGTATGGAAGTCTTAAGGCATTGCCTTTCCTTTGTCGATGAACTCTTTCAAATCCTTCCTTCCTCAGAGTGTTCAACAACCCTGGGATTCTCTTAAGGATTCCAACACTTGAGAATGTTTTGCTCAAGTATGCTCTTGTACTTTCTCTATGCCATCCTGGCAGACTGTTACATATTATTCATTAATTTTGTGTTGTGTTTCCTCCTACATGGTATTTCTTTCCAAGGTACCCAACCACCTTGGAATTTCCTCCTGAGTCGATGAATTATCCTGCTGTTCCCTCCTAGAAGCTTCTCTTCTTACTTGATTGAGTTCAGATATGCATTCCTTGCATCATCTCAGAAAGTCTCAACTATTTTTCATGCGCTCCTTGCACTTAGCCTTGAGAACTAGAATTTATCCAACACACTCACAGATAGAAGATTATATCTATATCCCTACAGACAATTTCCAACATACATCTACAGTTCAAATGCATACGAATGACATTCATAACAAAACATCCATTACACAGAAATTGATAAAAAAAAAACTGTTACTTTCTATTAATGGTGGAATGTCCATTACAACATATGAGTCCGAACTACAAATGAGTCTCAGCTCTCCCTAACACTTGGAAATCTAGGGTAATAATTAGCCCTTTAACGTGCACAATCATATCATCAAGATAGATATGAATACTAATCAATTCATCTAGAGTTTTTTGTATAGGTTTTTTAAAAGCGGTACTTTCATAAGGTAAGCCAGAAAGCAGGCATTTATCAGTCATGGTACCCCAATTAATTATAAGAGTGGTTTTGTGAGCATATTCTCTATTTCCCTTGATTCGACTGTAACCCAAAAAAAATTCAAGTAAGGGGCTCATATGTGACCTCACAACCTATTGCAGAATCATTTCCATTTTAATAGGAAGGGAAGGGCTTTTCATAATATCCTGACTGAATGTGTGAAAATTAATGCAGGTTCTAACATAATCAATGACCTTCGAAACAAGTCCCCAATTGGAAACCCATTCAGGGTACTTGACCGGAAAAATGATTCCATCCCTTAATAAAATTTCCAACTCCCTTTGAAGAGTTTCTTTAAATGCAGAGTCAATAGGTCCTTGTTTCTTCTTAACTAGTTGCATGCCCTCCTTGATGGGGATAGCATGCAGTATAAGACCAGGATGAAAACCATGAAGATCCTCATAAGACCAAGCAAAAACATTCTGAAATCCACCAAATAGCTTGGCAAACTTCATTTCTTCTATATCATAACATTGGACACTTATTTTAACATTCCTTGAAGATTCAAGTGCCCCAATTTTCAAGGATATGGTTTTATCCACCTTCCTTCTTGACTCCTCTTATTTTTGTTTCTCTTTATTTCTTGCATCACTTGAAGAAAATGAACTCTCTAGAGGAGTTAGGCCCTTAGGATTCTTGTTGTCTTCTATGGACATAATTTCCTTGGGGTTAAGAGGTTCATCTTGAATAAAATCACAAATTTTCTCATCGTTAGGGAGGGCCTACCAAGATTCTATATTGTCAGGGATATGTGGATGATATAGAGATTGAAAAGTGAAATCAGGCCTGTGTGGAAAAAGTTGTCGATTAGGAGAGGTTTCAAAAGAAGCTAATTGATCATCCATTGAATTCAACTCCCTCCTAACATGAGTGATATTGAAATATAACAGGTTCAAGATAAGTGCCCAAACAGTTTGGGTGTATCGTTTTATCAACTTGTTGCTAGGAGAGTAAATTTTACGTACAATATTCACAACAAGTTCGGAGTCCCCAAAAACTGAAAGGTGACCATAGCCGAGATTATAGGTTTTCTCAATGCCTAATAATAAATCTTCAAATTCAATGACATTGTTAGTACAAGAGAAATCCAACCTGTAAGAAAAGCTATGGATTTTCCCTATAGGAGAAATCAAGATAATGCCAACTCTGTTACCTTCATTAGAGCATGAACCATCAAAGTGCATGTGCCACATACCATCATCTAAATCAATTTTTTCCATGGGAATGTTATCCTCCTCAGCAAAGATGGAATACACCCCTAGGTCCTCTTCGATATAGTTTACATTAGGTTGTGGGACACTCTCTATGTAAGGTGATAACCTTTCCTCTCTAAGGACTATAATGTTTTTACCATTCCGAGGAATGGATAAATGTGCTCCGTCGAGTGAGAGGTATCCACCCGTTAAAGATTTCCAACCTCTTCCCAATATCATTGAGTAATTTCTTACTAGAATATCAATTACCTGAATACTAGGGGTTGTCCTTATTTCAGGGTGTGCACACAAAAGTAAGGTTACATATTTAATCTCACCTATGGTTGTTTGTTGTAGTCTATTATAGGAAATCATGCTTCTAGCATTTTCATTTGTACAAGAAAATCCTATCTCTTCCATAATAATCTTTGACATCACACTTGGGCCCGAACCGCCATCAATGGGGCAACAATGGGCAATCTTATTCATAATCTTTACAAAAATGTAAAAAGGGGGATTTTTACAGGGTATCTAAAGTTATGTACACCTAATATATTTATAGATGAATCCTCTTCATTCACCTCTTCAGTGAGATTGGCTAAAATGAAATATTTTCCTTCCATGAATTGTTTCAAATGCATCTGTTGTTCAGGGATGAAAACCATGTCCAGAAGGG
The DNA here is from genome assembly GCA_032191745.1 of Picea mariana. Classification (NCBI taxonomy): domain Eukaryota; kingdom Viridiplantae; phylum Streptophyta; class Pinopsida; order Pinales; family Pinaceae; genus Picea; species Picea mariana. The sequence goes on from JASDQU010104953.1 coordinate 68,799, forward strand.
TGGAATCTTCTTTGATGTTGGCCAACTGATTCAAGATATTGTACTTGGAAGAGGGGAGAGGGGAAGTTTTTTCTTGATTGTTAGGAACCTTAGGAACCTTAACAGTAGCAACAGGTGAGGATGAGCTCGGGCTAAAAGAATTGCGGGGAGGATCAAATTTTACCTTGGGAGCATAGGCTGTGTTCCTAGTATTGATGATCATGACATCTTCTGGCTCTACAAAATCTAGTATAGTGATAGTATTTTCTAGTCTTTTACCAAATATATTATCTCTGTCACTCTTCCTTACCTCACATGTGGCTTCCTCATGGTGTTCCTCGCAGAAGTTACACAAACTTTGAGGCAAGATAGATTTAGGCTGAAAATTATTTTCAATTGGACTTATAAAGGGGGGTGCAAAAGAGGATGAAGCTCCAGGGGTGAGAGGGGAGACAGTCCCCTTCCGCTCATACACTATCATATGATTTTTCATATATTGTACTAGATGTAAGAGCAAGGACGTGCATGTATGTTTAACTGATTCTCCCTGGGGAAGACAAGTTCTTTCAAGTTGTTCTTCATACTCTGAACAAGTATGCAGAGAGAAACTGAGATTATCAATGGATTTTTCCTCAATCCTATGACAGTAGAGCGAAGGTAATGCATTGTAGTAATTCATGAAAGCGTCTTGGTTCTAAGGTTGAATGATTTCAGGGATATGATTGTATAGCTTAGTGAAACGTAAGTTGAAAGACTTAACGGTCTCACCATCCTTATAGGTGACATTATTATATTCTCGTAACTTCTTGGTTGGGATTTTATATTGCCCATAAGTGGATCTGAACCAATAGATTAACTCCTCCCAAGTAGAAAGAATCTTAGGAGGAAGGTCAAATAAATCAGTCATGGCCTTTCCTTCCAAGGAATTGACAAATAAGCGCATGCAAGTATCATTGTCATTGGCTCCTATGTTGTGATAGGCATTAGAAAATTCCACTAGGTGTTCATTTGTAGTGATATTGTTATTTATCGAGAACTTAGGAATATGCTCCTTGAATTTAGGAAGTGGACGAGCAACAGGTGCTAAGTTAAGAGGAGAGGACACATGCCACTGTGTGGTTGTGGCGTCTTCTTCAGAATGAAAAATCCCATACTTTTTAATAACTTTGGTGGGACTTGTGGTAGATTGGATATGGATATGGTGGCTATATAAGCTACCAATCACTGATGAATATGAATACTAAGAAGAGGAAGCACTTCTAGTGCCCCTAGAGACACCACTAGATGCCATCTTGTGGATGATAGATGAGGGAAAGAAAGACAAACTGGATGAATCTTAAAATGTTCTCCTTAGAGGACTTTGTTGGGTAGATAACATGACGTTCCTTCTTCCTATTTCAGAAATAGGATTAATTTTGGGTGATAAGCCTCTTCTTCTTCTAGAGACATGGGAGTCTAAGGACATGAAAGAAAGGCCAAAATTAAAGGAACAAGAAGGTTACTGTTGATTTCTAGGTTGTCTACATCTAGCTTCCCAACGTTCTTGGGAACTAATATATCGTTCAATTGTTTCCCATGAATGATTAAGCTCAGCATGGCTATTGGCAGTGTCTAAAATGGTGTTAAACAAGTTCAAAGAAATGTTGGTCTGATCTTGAAGACTAGGCTCAATATTAGGCTGCCTTGCAACAGGCACAATCATTAAGAAGTAAAACAGTCAAAGAATTAATATCAGAAAAATAGATGTATTTAATGATAATCGAGTATAAAATTAACCAAAGAGATATTGAAGATCTCCCCAGTATGGTCACCAAATAAATGCTGAGGAAAAGATATGAATGATCTTACTCAAACATTTTCAGATTATTCTTGGCTAAAGAAAAATAGACGGGAATGACACCCTATGTTTATAGCCATCAAAATTAATATCCTATGTCACAAGTATTGATTACAAGTGCTTAGGCTAGTCTTTTTATAAATAAAAGCTTGCTGGAAAATTCATTATTTATATGAATTTTTGAATATAATAGTTGTTGAAATAAATGTAGAGACAAAAGAAAAGACACCAAGATGATAATAAAGACAGATGAGACATAAAGCAATCCTTTATTTCATTCCAATTCACCAAAGATTCATTTTCTTTACAAAATTTCGTAAAGAATTTTTGGACCAAAGTCAAACTTAGACATCCCCGATGGAACATACAAAAGGACCTCTGATAGAAAATCAAAAAAATGAACTCTAAAAGCTAGATCATATTGCCACAGATTGTTTCCCACTCGACTCTGCACAATAGCCTTTGTCAGTCATGAAAACTAATTCACAAATAGACAAGTCTACACAGACTATAAAAGATAGATCAACAACTATGAAAAACAAGTGTCTGACTAATGTAATTCATTCTTGAATCTTGTTGTCTACAATAAGTCCTTGATATAATAAAATAGAATTAGGCTTGTGATAAATTAAGGAATGAATGAAAACTGAACTATCTCAACATAGACTCAAAGAGAAAACCTTAGTATGCTTCTCCTTCTATCCCCCTCTTGTTCCTCCCTTTCCTTTTTATTTTAAGCAATTAGAATTGGTTGAAGTAGTTGAACTACCTCATTAGTTAAGTTAAGTAAAAACTCAACCAACTTTTTAGTCAGGGCGAAAAGTCATAAATCATAATAAGGGTTATAAATAAATAATAACTAGTATGTGGGACCCCTTGTGACTCCGATTTATCTATTAACAATCATAACATAACTAATTAATTAAACAAAACACCCCTCCTTGTGACTTCCATCATCACATTCATATTTGACAATTTATCTCAATGATATTTGAAATTATTTTCAAAAATATGTAACTCATATATCCAAATAAAACATGTTGTCCAAAAAAACTTATGAAGTCAACTACCATCAACAATAATTAAAATAAAACTCAAAAACCATATTTTCCACTTTGAGATGCAATCCTTCCTTGATTGTTGTTGTCACCCTTTGATTTCTCTGAATTTTCCTTTGGCTACACTGATCCTTTAGGCCTAATCCCGTTGATCGCATGAGAACAATCGCCCCTCAAATGCATCTAGGAAGACACAGATTTATCAGAACCATTGGAGGGTGAGGAAGGGGCAGCAGTGGTTTTTCCTTTGTCAGGGGCATGGTGGGCCTCAGTTTTCAATATTTTGCTAGCATGGGAGGATTGCACTGGTGAGTGTATAGGGGCTGCTTGGACAATTTGATTGTTAGGCGGGGGAGAAGGTAAGGATAAATTGGGCCAGCCACGATGTTGGGAGATTGTCGGGTGGACAATCTCTTGCCATCCATCATTTTTGGGAACCTCATATTGCAATGAGACATAAGGGGGCACAGGAATACCAAGGGCTTGTGGTGCTTGGAAGGGAGGCCTTTCAGGCCTAGGTTGGACCACTCTTTGCCCAATCCAATTGAAAAATCTAGCCTGAAATAACTATCCTAACTCTTGTGATTCAGCATCAAAGTGTATGAAGAATTTTGTACTTCTTGGGCCTCTGTTCCAATTACCTCTCCCTCAGTTGCCTCTGCCATGGCTACCGTGAATGAAAAAACTCATTCCTGCATGTATGATTGATTAGAAAATAGTTCTTTTACAACCATACATGACAACTCCTTAAAAATATGAAATAGACTTTGGCTCAGCAACATATCAGACTCATGCAATCCAATCCATATAAATTGTTTAATTGTTATCAATGAGCAAGGCATGAACAAAAGGTCCTGGGATATGCAAGGGGTTTGTATTGAGCGAAATATGATAAAATGAGGGGGAAAAGAAACATGGTTATTGCTCAAAGACAATAAAAAATCAACTGTAATGCAAACCAAAGAACATATCATTATGATCCAACCAAGAAACTGCAATTTCAAACTACTTCAATACAAAATTCTTCTTGACTGTAATTAAATTTTAGAATAGGGAGTGAAAAATGAATGTGGGAAGGTGATGGAGTTGTAATTAGAAAAAAGAGAAATAATGGTAGGGAAAGAGAGTGGATATTGTTCATAAAATCAATTAAGTAATCCATAAAACCATTATGTAAAAGGAAATAACAACAACCAAATAATCATTGTGATCAAATGAAAACTACTGTGTATAATTCAATTAATTCTGTGCATTGACTTGCTCACTATTTGTAATCAAATTTTTAACACAGTGTCACCAAACAAAACAACATGCATCCCACAACAACCTATAGAAGAGTTTTGTTTCTTCTCATTGTCCATTTAATATTTTAAAACAATTCCCAAATGAATACATAGTCACTTATTTCCACTATGTTCAGCGTTGACTCATCAACCACTACCTATGAATTATTTCAATCATCAAATATAGACTCAACAGTCGTGCCTGATTTTGTCCTTTAATTCATTTAATAATTAAATTGTAATGAGGTTATACTATCACAGGACATGTGTCTATCTCTACTATGATGCATGATATTCATCAACGCACATAATAGACAACCAAATACAACCATCAATATTTTAATTGCAAAGATATTGACTTGCCATTTAAACACACATACAACAATCACCACTTCAACTCATACTATGCTTGGAATACACAAACCATTCGACAAAATCTAGAGTATTTTGGTGACTGTACACATCCAACTACTATGAATATAAACATCCACAATGTTGGGCTATCAATCAATATAATGAGGTAGCAACAGTAAACCCGATCTCATCTCACCAATTGATCAAATTGCAACAAAACCATATTGTTTAAAAAAAAAAACATGACCATCTCTGATGGTGTAATTAGTAATATCCATAACATATACAATGGATAGCTATGCCATAATTACCACGATTTCAATACTCCTATTGGAAATTTAAAACCCATAGTCACAATAATCATCAACTCAACCTAACATGTTGTAGGAAGGCCACACATACCCATGCATTACACATGAAGCATTGCAATGACTTAATCAATTGAAACTAATGTTGGGTTAACAATTCAATAATTGCAATGTAAAAGATAGCAATTGTGCAATCTCATTTCTCCAATCAACCAATTAACCATGTTGAGCTTATCAATTTGACTGTTATAACAACCAATTGTAGTGACTAAAAACCCATAACCAAAACCATTGTCAACATAATCAACAGAGACGAGCCAACGATACAACATTGTCGATGATGCACCACCAACTCATAACAATCAACATCATACCCGACCGGACATAATGGTTCCCTCTATCAAAAACTGGGCTTGAGAAGTCCAAGGTTTGCTCTGTGGACCAACACAGGGAGACTAGAGTCGCCCCCCAAGCATCGTATGAGAACCTCCAAGACCAACAGTGTACACACAGGGTATACCACCAATAACTTCATAGACAAGGTGACAATTCCCGTGATAGGAGAGACTATGAACAGAGGAGAAAGGGTTTACTTTGGTCTTGTAACAATACTTAGAACATGCAGGGTATAACCCTCATGGTTTTCCCAATCAACTGAAGAATGTTGAGATAGTACAAAGCCGAGAAATAGCAATCATCCTTAAGCAAGCCCTTTGGCATAACAGACATCATAACCTACTGCACAAACATTAGTAACATGAACGAACCCATACCCAAGCAAAACAATGCGTAGTGACACCAGGTGTTTCAAACCCAACAACCCAATAACAACAAAAGACTGGGTATGAAACCATCTAGCTAACCCAATAAGGATGACATAGAGCCTTTATGGCTTCTAACACTCAGAACGATCAATGAAAAACTGTGATTTCAACCATCATTTCATTTTCCATGAAAACCACACAAACAATCTATTCCAGGAAATATCACAAATTTACATAGTTTCCAGTTCTAAGAAAATCACAGACCCATACATCATTGAGCCAATATCTATTTCATAACCAAAGCTGGTTGATGGATGGATAAAATACATACCTCTAAGCAAGAAATCCTTAAGAACGTGAGCTAGGCCAAGTGGTTCTTCCTCTGCTTGAAAATCGGAGCTTAACCACAGAAAAACATAGTTGAACAATATCCAATCTAGGGTGGAGGCCAGTGGAAAGAGTATGAGTGACATGAAGTAAATGCATGTTCTTTCCCCCCCCCCCTCCCCCTCATTCAATTCCTTAGTACACGCCAACTAGCCTTCCATAAATTTGCTTAATTAATCTATGCATCAAACTTAACATCCATCACTTTGTCAAACGCGCCACCCACATCACATTTAACCATTGCCAACCATAACGCATATCAACCATGTTTCCATAAAACTCAATAAGTCACATAGCTATTAACTTGTTAGCTAGGATTAACAATGATCATTTTTATTTCAATGCATGTAGTTTAGTATAGTAGCATAGTTTAATCCCTTTTTTTTGCATTTTGTTTATATTTCTTTTGTCTCTTCTCAACTGCTCTTATGTATTGTTACTAACATATCTCTGGTGCAGGTGTCACAACAATGAATCCAGGAACAGATAGAAAGGGTAACAATGGATAACATAGGTCATCATAACATGAATTTAGATCCTAGAGCAATGGAAACAACACATAACATGCCTTATCCATCATTCATTTGTCGCAATTAGAACCAACATATAGTAGGCCTTATCCATCGCCAATAAAACCAAGATTTCATCAATCATGGAGAATTGTGTATGCAATGTCGAATAGCAGCATAAACATGAAATAAGAACCAGATCTGATCTCCCAGTCTACAAGGGGGTCCCACCTACTAGTATTATATATCTTGTTAGCTTATAATAATAGGCTTTAGCAATACTTTGTGGGAAAAATCCTCGTTGCGATTTTAATCATCAACAAGGTGTTCATCCAATATAATCAAGATAAGTATTGATTCGAAATAGCATTCAACCAATAACATGCAACTCTAATCCTAAGCTTCTCATAATTTAAACATGTACAGACTTCTTTTAAAAATTTCCCAACAAGAGAAAGAGCCAAATCGTGCCCAATCGACCAAGCAAACACACAGTTCTCTTTACCCTTGACTGGATTTGCAACGATATCAAGATCGTAATTAGGGTTTAAACACAATGAACATAGAGTAATAACAGATGGCTCAATTAAAGGAATAATTCCTTGAAGACACGGACAACTTGTTCCCTTTTCAAATTCACCACAGACATATAATCTTTAACAATATTTTTTACAGTGAGGGTTATCAAATGACAGTCAACCACCCTCAACAGAGAACGAGAGGAAACAAAATCTTAAAATCATTGTAAAGAGAATACCCAAGCACAACCTGTGGTCAACCAAAGAACATATAAAGCTTCCATTAAATATCTGGGTGATACTAAACCCGAGTATGCAATGCTTCCCAGCAACAACGATAATGAGGGAAACGCCATGATACATAACAACTCGGGGCTTGGCCAAGACATGGAAAGAAACACTCCAACTCTTAACAGTTCACATTGCAACCCATAGAACCGAAACATATCAACCACAAAGATGAAAGGAGTGGCAACACTTAACACCAAGAATCGTTGTAAAACCCATGCGCAAAGCTCACAGCTTGCTAAACTATAATCATAAGTTCCATAGAGAACCAGAACAAAAACCCCAAGCTAATTGAGCATGCATTTATGTGCTTTAACCAACAAACCCATGCACAGACTACACATAGCAAGGAATAACCATTCTTCTTTCTTTAAAATTCCAACAGTCTAGAATATTCACAAGAAGAACCCACGGACACAACACTGATACACAGTCCAAAAACTTAAGAAAAACACAGACCTCAAGAAATTCTGAGCCAAAAATATATTCATAACACAGAGGAACCATCATGGATGGAAAAATAAGGAACCATACCTGGAAAATATTTCCTGAGGGAGAGAGTTAGATTGTATCTTCCTTCACAACCAAAATTCATGGAACATCAACAACCACCAGAGCCAAAAAAACAAATGAAAGTATGGCTAGGGTGATGGCCTCGAGGGTTGTTTGAGTGACGTGCAGTAAATGCACACCTCTTCCTTCCCCAGTCTCATTCAATTCAACGTACAAGCCAGCTAATTCACCATAACTCTAAGCATTCATCAACCACATATTTCATAGCCATATACCATTTGCATAATGTGCCACATTTGGTAAACTCTTTTTGAAAAAAAATAAAAATGTGCCATAATGTTACCCCATATGCATCAACATATCTCATTTAACAAAGCGCATAAGTCTAGAAGCAAGGGTTTATGTGCCCTCGTTTTGTCACAATAGAACATAACATTTGGGCTTGTATATAGTCGTTTTGTTTAAAAAAGCTCTCATATCATCCCCTTGTATAAAATCATATGTAAAACAATTGATCCATGTTTAATTGCAATGTCAAACAAAACTGAAAATAATCCTTTTATCCATAGTACGACCATAATTAGTGAGTGACCATCAAAAACATCTATCCATGAAACAATCAACCAACCATTTTAAGTCATCATAATGATTAAAACCATGACTTTAATCATCAACTGTAGAAGACTGTGTTGACACAATCATAACAACAAACAAAAAATATAAGTGCAACACATCCATCATGGCACCATTAGTCTACAAGGGGGTCCCACCTACTAGTTTATTATTATTATTATTATAAATATATAATAGAGCTTGGAAATCATTTGCAAGCAGTATTCATCGTTGCATTTTTTAAGCGTCAACAAACTAGTGACTCCACAGGGAAATCTATTTTCAACAGATTTAAGAACAACTCAGATTGTCTGGTTTTGCAGACAAGGTGAACATTAGATCAAGGAAATAGACATCAAAATGATTATGCAACAGGGGGAAGTGAGTGGTTTAAGGGGAAAATGTTTTGGTATTTTGGGAATAACTCATGGAAAGTGTTACATATGAGGGGATTATCCCTGTATGCATAACGTTCGATTAATCATAGTGAAATAATTCTTTGCTTCAAGGAGAAAAATTCTCTAGTGTACTCCTTCTTGATTATTGGGCAGAGGGAAGAAAAGGAAAGAAGAAAATAGGGATGAAAAACCAAATATCTAATCTAACAATAGTATTGGAAGTAGATAGCAATTTCAATGATGTCTTCAAAGAGGGACATCATGACAGTTGTGTAACTTGATTTTTATTGATTAACAATACTTGCGGAATAGCATCGTTGTGGCAAAACTGATCCAAAATTTTATTTCTAACAAGAAAAGAAGTCAATAAAAGAAATGAAATAGCAGAAATAAAAAGCAACAAAACAAACTATAATATAGGAGTAATTCCATACAACATTTAAACTTTCAAGTTGGTTCCACATAGTGTTTGAAGTGGGAACCATTGGTGCTATAGGAAAACAACCGCTCTTCCAAGTCCTTTAGAATATAATTATTTTCTCCCATGACAAAAGTGATTTTAAAAGGACCCAACAATAAATTTTGAAACTTTGAATGTCTTCCTCTATCAGCGTGAGCTAAATCCCACAACGACACTTTTTCATTAACCTTAAATCTGACAACTTTTGCACTTTTATTGAAATATCTCTTAACGGTTTGTTGTCTTCTCTTTATGTTTTCCAAGGAAAACATCATTTGTTCCTTTAAATCCAATAGTGCATTTATCCTTTAAGGAACATTAGAAGAATTCAATTCCTCCATCTATAGCATTAGCCTTATAGAAGAAAGTTCCAACTTGGTAGGCAGAATGGCTTCTTGACCATAAACACATTGAAAGGGGGTGCAACCAGTGCTCACCTTCGTGGTAGTGAGATATGCCCAAAGGACGTAAGTGAGGAGGGTGTGCCATTGATGAGGCTTATCTTCGATGAGCCTCTTGATAATTCTAACCAGATTTTTGTTAGTAGATGTGGCTTGCCCATTTCCTTGAGGGTAATAAGTTGATGAGGTAAAATGTTTAACTCCCAGTTTAGCTAGAAACTGATTCATCTTAGCAGAAATAAAAGTGGGACCATTGTCTATAATAATTTCCAAAGGAATACCAAATATGGAAAAGATATTAGTTTCAAAGAGAGAAATAACCTACTCATCCTGTGAATGCTTAAGTGGGACAACTTTAGTCAATTTCATAAAATAGTCTGTGGCTGTCAAAATAAAAACTTGCCCTGTTGAAGATGGAGGATTAATAGGACCGATAATTCCAAACCCCATTTTAAAAAGGAAATTCAGGGGGGACAGGTTGTAAATGCATGGCAGAAATACGTTATTTCCTAGCAAACTTCTGGCACTTGTCACAAGATCTTGAAAAATTATAAGAATCACAAAAAATTGAAGGCCAATAGTACCCTTTTATGATAATCTTAAAAGAAGTAGTTTTAGAAGAAAAGTGGCCACCTACATGAACAACAGAATCTGAAGATCCATGGTTTTCTTGTAACAATTTTTGTGCTTCCTCATTATTTACTGATCAGAATCTGGACCAGGGATAAAAAATTAGCCCAAAAATGAAAGTGCTCGAAATTTATTCAAAATGGACAGGTGTGTAGGCCTCATCCTCATGAACCCAACACAACTTGAACAAGTTCAAATGAACATCTGATGAGTGAGATATCATGTTCTGTTCATTTTGCCAAAAAGGCAAAATTTTGTTGACTGTACAGTTCGTATAGGCTGATGTGGCAGGGTACAGATTGTTGATTGTATAGTCCATACACTCTGTATAGGATGACATGGTAGGGTGCAAACCCACACATGGCAGGTGACATGTCATTGCTAAGTTGGAAAGTGATGATGTGGCAAGTGCTAAGTTGGCAAGTGTTGACGTGGCAGACGCATGGGCGAATGAAGTTATGACTCGTAGAAACATTTTGGAAAATGGTATGGTGCCATGTGGCCCAAGCGTGAGCTTCCACGTGGCACCCCTTTTTGGTGTAAAAGTATTGTGTAGTCTGTGGGAGTCAAACCCTGGACCTCCCGCACGTATGGCAAGTGTCTTGGCAAAGACTAGGCAACCGACATGCTCACACATTGGATGATACCATATAACATTTCCACATGTATTTAAATTTATGTATCATATAGTTTGGGGATAGGTCTGGGCTGGGGCTTAGCCCTAGCCCCCGTGTATATGCGCGTTCCCACATGACCCTGACATACGGAGTAGCATGGGGTTCTAACAAAATTACAAACGTCTGACCGTGTGCCTGACACTGGTCACCTCCGGGGATGTTGCAACAGGTGCCCATATTTGGCATGGGATGTGGTCACATGGAATCCATGCATCCAACACCTCTGCGGATTGGGGGATAGGTTCCCTAACGATTAGAAATTTTTTGCGATTTGTGGAAGATGGCGCGTGTGTTGGGTTTAGGCATGGGAAATGCCCAGAAGCCAGGTTACTCACACAAAGGTGTGTTTCGGCGAACCAGAGACAACAAGCTTGAAGGAGAAAAATTGTAGGAGGTTTATCTTCTTCATTTCTTAGCCAAACTAAGTGTTGAAAAATCCCATCTAGGGATTTTTGGATGTTTTGAATCCATTGGTATAGGTTTCAAAGGAATTTCGAGACTTCTATTGTAGGTTTTTCTACAGAGAAGTTCCAGAGAGCTCCAAGGAGCCCAGGGCCACTAGTGAAGGAGGCCATGTCCAGGGGAGCCAAAGTCCATTTTCAGTGACGAAACAGTCATTCTTGGCTAATGGATATGCTCTTAACTAATTGGAACAGGTTGCAAAGGAATTTGAGGAATTTTACAGGTGTTTTGGCCACAGGAAAGCTTAGGGAAGCTTAAGGCCACTAGTAGAAGAAGTCATGCCCAGATGAGACATGGTCTATTTTCAAAGATCTAATAGTTATTTTTTGGGTTTTTATGCATTTTGAACCCAATGGTATAGTCAGTAAATCCATTAGAGTTGAGTAACAACTTGTAAAAGAAATTATACAAACTAATCCTAGAGAGCCTAGTCCATTGATGGCGGCTCAAGGAGATGTAGCCCCATTGGGGGTGAACTCCTTTATCATGTTGTTGTTTTTTTGAGTTTTATGATTATTATTTTCTACAAATTATGCTTGATGTTGTATTCTTTAAACAAGATATTTAACCTTTAAAAAAAACTCACACATAAACACCTAAAAGGAGCCTAAACTTGACACATAAGTCCTCTTGCACAACTAAGACATTGAGCAAGGTCTTGAAGTTTATTTTAATGGAGTAGAGGGTGCTTGCATAGAAAAACAAGTCATCCCCCCTATTTTCAGATCATTTACACAACGAAGTAACATACCATCGACAGATCTCCTAAACAAGAAGTCTCCTAAAATGACATATCTGGAAGATTCAAGACAGAGCCTTCTCCTTTGATGAGTAACTAAATTATCTGGACACCTCTAATTTTGCAATTAATACACTAGATATTTATACCAGGTATGTTCAACTATAGGAAGGATTTGATTATCAATATAAAATAGCACTGACAGAGGATTATCATGTTCATCAAGTTCTTCACTTGCTTCAGCATGTTGATTTAAGTGAAGGGGTAAGTCACATCCCTTAATGGTTTTTGAAGTCATGATAGTTAAATCATGCTCCTGGATATTGTCAAGCCAATGTGCAAGCTTCCCTGAAAGATAAGTCTGTGAGAGAAACAAATTGACAGCAGGTAAAGGGACTTTTACCAGCATGTGCTTACCTAAGATAAAGTGGCGAAATTTCTCCATAGCTTTAACAAGAGCGAAAGCATGTTTTTCAATATAATATTTGAATTCATCATCTGATAATCTTTGAATAATGTAAGATATTGGTTTTTCATTATTCTGATCATCACATTGTATGAGGATAGAAGAGATTGCTTCCTCTGTGGCATTAGTGTATATAATAAACTCTTTCTCAAAATTTGGCTTCGCCAAAACCAGTGCGGAACGGATTTCCTTTGGGATTGTTATCGCTTAGTTTGTAGGATAGGTTAAGTATCTTGAAGGCAAGAGTCAAACTGGTGTAACAGGAGCTTCCCCACCCACTGTCACCTCGATGGGGGGCTCTTTCTATTCAGGGTGGCTAATCCCAAGGGAGACATCCCTAGTAATCTAGGGTATTGAAGGTGAAATGATCAAGAGATTAAGGCTCAAAGGTTAAAGTAGATTTTCCCTTTCACAGATTACTGCCAAGAAATATGGTCAAAATGAAGGTATTCCACTGATCAGGCACCTGCTTGCGAGACAAGGCAAATAAAACTAAAATGTGCAATAGTGTTTAGTACTTCATAAACTAATGACTATCTTTATTATATATGGAATACACATGAGCATAAATAAAGGTAATTATTGACGAAGTCAATGATTGCAAAAAATGTTATGGCCTATAATATCACTTCTTCAATAAATACCAAATGATAGATCATTCAATGTACAAACTCAATCCTTGAATTATCACAATGCAGTAAATACCATAAATATGCTCACATATAATGTTGTTGTGTCAAGCCTACTAAGGGTGACGTCAGCCCTATTCTAGGTTAGTTTTGGTAGGCAAAGAGGTGGACATTTTTCAAAATAGGCCAATGAAAATACTCAACACTTCTATGCCTATCAATGGATGACCTAGCCGCAACTTTAATACCAAGCAAAGGTTCATAAGAGGAAAGACGTCATCATAGAGTTAGGGTTTGTAAGTCACTAGGGTTAGTTAGGGTTTCAAAATTTGGAAGTTTGAAAGGTTTTTTTAACAAAATTGACTCAATGTTAGAGTTTCTAGACTAGTGCCTTAGGGTAAATGGAGTCAAGGAGTAAGGCCAAACTCTTGGGAGAATCTAAATCTAAGGATGGGAGAGTTAGGCTTAATGGTGCTGCAATGGCAGGGCCATGAAGTCAAAACCCTAAGGGGAGGAGGCTCATTCCGGTGTTGCTTAAGAAAGGCCTCATGCTCCTCCTTCTTTCCTTAAAACTCTTTGGCAAAAACAGCTAGCTTCAAAACACAAATCTATGGCTAAAAAGTGTTGTAGGGCCAAGGCTTTTCAAACCCTAAAGGTCAAAACCCTAGGTGTAAACTTAATTAGGCCTAGGACGTCTTCCTTCTTCAACTTATGTTANTCAATGGCTAAACAAGTCTTCTATCATGGGGACATGAAGCAAGGACCTACTTGTGTGCTTGCTACCTAGGGTTTCAATGATTAAGCATAATAATAACAAATGTAACCATACATGTAAGATATTTAACCTACAACCATTCAATCAAGAAGTTTTGCATGAAAAATACACTTACAAATCAATGAAGAGCTTATCAAACCCTAGTTGTAAACCTTCCAATGATAGAAAACACCATAACAATGCCAAAGAGGATCATCCACAAGTGTAGCGCCTCAAATCCAAGAGCCAATACCAAGACAAAAGACTAAAAATTATCCTCTCACAAGAGAGTGAGTTCTTTTTTTTTTCAAAATGAGGCTCAACGTCCTCTATTTATACCAATATTATGACCTTTAATTACAAAAATAGGTCATTAAAACAGCCGACAAGGCTGACTAACAAAAGTTACATTATTTGTCACATTAAATGCTAAAATGTCATAATTATGAGCTAAAAGGGAGACATCAGGCCCCTCTGAGGGGGATGTTGGCCCCTTTTGGGCAAGATCAGCATCCAATAGGCAAAATGTTGGCCCTTCTAGGGCTCTTGTAAGCTGCCACATGTGCCAAATGATCCCAGCACACTGCCACATGCTCTAGAAAACATCCAGACTACCCTGGGTAGCGTCCTGTCCATCAAAGCCATCATCTCATCTGCAGTGGGTGATCCCCACTAGGCCGATCTCTGCCAATGTGTCCTGGTAAGGACGTCCTTCTGTCTTCTTCGTGCAAGGGCTATTCATGATGTTGTCCTACCTCTGCCATCCCAGCAACCATCTGATGGGCTCTTCAGCCCCATGGAGTTCTGAACTAATCATATCCCCATGTGTACCGGTCCACTGGTACCTGTCCATCGGGTATGGTCCTGCACATCAAAGACTACGCCCTCCATGGGATCATCGGTCCTTAGGATCATAGCAATGCAAATAATATTTCATCATTAAAGTTATCAAATACATGCATGAAATCCCTAACATATCATCTAAAAGCTCAAAGATATTACATAGATCTACTATACAAAGTTGAAGAAACCGACAGAACAACCTATTGGGCTAATACCCACAAGAGATGGAAACTTTCCTCAGAAGATCATTCAAGCCATGTTTTATGAGGTGATATGGTTTAGGGATGTCCAGTCACAGTAAGACCAAGGGCAGGTATTGTCTGTGGGTGCCTTTGTAGGAGGCGAGCTGTACCCGTCATGGATGCATTTTTTCCAAGCCCTTTATTGCCTTTATCTTTTTTATTTATTGCTTTTCTTTCTTTTTTACTTCAAGGTCTGACCAGAGGACACTGCCTTGTCTTGGTGACTAGAGCTGACATTGTTACCCACTGGTATCTTCATAGAGATGATAAGGCTGGCTCGTGATGAGACCTCCCATCCTCTTGGTTAGGTCTTGTTTTATTATTTTTCTTAGGGTCCTTTAAGTTTCTTATCGAGAGGCCTTTTATTGTCTTCTCGGGGATCCCCTGGGCAAAGCATCTCTAGGTTTTATTTCTTATGGATTTTATCTTTTACCAGATGCTTTTACCCCTTGGGCCTTTAGCCCCTTCTTCCCACAAGACAAAGTGTAACCCTCAAAGGTCATCCTAATGGCTGGACTAGGGGAATGGGATAGATGAGTGGGGCATAAGATGTAAAATGATAAAATGGTGGGAGCGGACGATGGATCTGCAAATCCCCCTTGGTGGCTAACCAAAACCAATGAATATCAACTTGCTAAGTCACCCCATCAATCACCTCGACAATGGTCAAGTGGATTAGTGTAAGATCCAAGTAGTCATCAAAAATGAAAGGAACCTAATGCATATATAAGAGGGTTATAATGATCAAATATGACACATACCATGATACCTTGGACCAATTACCTCATGGAGCAAGATCCCTCTCCGATGCAAGTCCAAGTCAGTGGTGATGGAAGCTGTTGTTGCTGACAAGACAAATCTAGCGAAGAAGAAGAAAGATGGGTCCTCCAGGACCATGCTCAAGTCAATCGTGCTCTCGGTACTCCGTGTCTAGGACCTGTGGGCATCGAGACATGATCTCCTAGTTATCCCTATATATTGGGGATAACAGGGATCCTTACGAATGCATTTTCAACGTCATCATTCCAAGAAAAGGAATGATCTTTCTTGAGAATATTGTGAATTGGTTTGACCATTGTAGAAAAATCAGGAACAAACCTACAGACAAAGTTGATGATGGCCATAAAGGCTTGAACCTCCTTTTTGGAAGTAGGAGCAGGAATATTTAGGATAGCAAAAATCCTTCCAGGATCTATGATTATTCCTAAATCAGAGACAATATGCCCAAGGAGCTTGCCCTAGGTAATGTCGAAAACAAACTTAGAAGGATTTAAAGAAATGTCGAATTTCTTGCATCGCATGAGAACCTTTCTAAGATGACCAAAATGATCCAATCGGTTCTTTGAATATACAGTCAAGTCATCAAGATAAATCTGAATAATCTTACCAATTAGATATTCAAAATCTATCTACATAGCTCTTTGGAAAGTGGCACCTACATTATATAAGCCAAAAGTCATGCGTTCATAAGAAAATGTGCCCCAACATGTAATAAAAGTGGTTTTGTATTTATCTATCCTTTTTACCTTAATCTTATTATAACCAGAAAAACCGTCAAGTAAGGACATCATCTGTGACCCTGCAACTTGCTACAAAATCATTTCCATATTAGGGAGAGGAAATGGTATTTTATGCTCTCTTTATTCAATGTGTGGAAATCAATGTATAGTCAGATCTGACCCATTTTTTTCCGAACGAGAGTGAAATTGGAAACCCGCTTGGAATACTTAACAGGGAAAATCATTCCAGCCTTCAAGAGTTTTTCCAACTCCTTATGAATAGTTGCTTCAAGTGTGGTTTTAATGGATCTTTTTTTTTCCTCACCGGTTTTATGCCCTCCTTGATAGGAATGGAATGTCGTATAAGAGCAGGATCAAAACCACAAAGATACTCATAATACCCAGAAAAATCATCTTGAAATTCATGAAGTAACACAGTGAATTTCATTTTTTGTTCATCAATACATTGGGCACCTATCTTAACATTCTTTGGACAAGCGGGTGTCCCAATGTTCAAGGAAATAGTTTCACCCACTTTCTGTTTCGACTCCTCTTCTTTATGTTTTTCTTTGTTGCATGTTTTTAGCATTGAGAGTCACCCTCATATTGCTAGAGGATAAGCCTAGTACCCATCAAAATGTAAAAGATAAGTTTGGTTTTGAATAGGTGGATTAGAAAGATGGAGAAATAAAGGGAAAGGGAAGAAAATTGCAGATCAGTAGGCTACACCAATGGGAAATGGAGTTATAAACATTCTACTCATTGAAGTCACTAAAGCTACTCAATAGAAAACAATATTATATGTTGATAGATGGAAGAATGAAGAAGGAAAATATAAGATAGAATTTTCACTACACAGAGATCCTCTCAGTTTAATAAATCAACAAATACTTGAATAAAACAATGATTGATGGGAAAAAATACAACAGATCCTCTTCTTAGGGATCCATAAATCATTGGCATCCTTTGATCCTCAAATCTGCAATATATTCAAATAAGAAGATATATAAAACAAAAGAATTACAATCTGAAATCACAGCTCTCATGAGTCTCCAATATCAGTAATGACTACAATCATAAAATACCTTCAGGATTACAAATGAACACACACAGAGAAAATGTTTGCTCCTACTCTCTCTAACCCCTCTTAGCTCATGAATCCATCACCTCTCCAAGATCTAACCCCTTCGTTAAATATAAAAAGAATAAAAATATCCTTAGGAGGTTAAATCCCATCTCTTTCATTAGATTCTAGGTCTTGGAGATAGGTGGCAACAGTCAAAAGAGACAAAAATCCAACAAACTGCTAATTTTCAAGAAATTGTTAGAAGACTTTAATGAATTCTTTCCAACTCACTGCATGAGGTCTTAATGGATATAAAACTTAGGTGCATGTGTCCCTTGACATCTAACTGATCCATGAGAAGTCATTCGAACACTCCTTGACAGTTAGCAACCTCCCAACAAGGCAAATATCCAATCAGCTATGTAAAATAGAGAATTTGCAGCACATTTTGTAGCGCACTGGTGTTTTAATTGTTTCTCTCAAATTACAAACTAGGTTAGGCTGAAATTTGGTTAGCAATTCAACATGGATATCATCTTCCTCCAAAAATAATTTCAGAGAAACCCACTTTGTCGTTTTGGTTTTATGATCAAATTTGTAACAGTAGTCGCTACAATAAATTTTGTAGTGCATTCCATAGCGCCCTCCTATAAAACTACTCTGTATATTCCATAGCACATTTTATGTGTCTGGCTAGGTGATTTTGTAGCGCCTTTGGTAGTGCAACTACATAACAGTCTGTGTAGAATATTTTGTAGCTCCAGGCACTATGAAATATCTATGTTTTTCTGTGTTATGCAATGAATCCTCAAAAACACAAAAGGTCTTAGTAGATGGACTATGAGCCTGTAAATGCCTTCAGTAGGTGAAAATATAATATTTCCCTGAACACTTCAAAATGCTAGGATGATCACCTTCAAAATTTAGATTCTTTCAGCCACTTCATCATCATTTGCAAGGTCATCACCATTTTAATAAGTAAGGCTCTTAAAATTTTCAACATAGACAGAATTTAGATTTGAAATAACCATTGAAATTGTAAAGGGAAAGAGTTGATGTAGGTTATATGATCAGAGGATATGTTGAGTTTAATGTACAGGCTCGCAGTGCCAAACAGAGGATTTGTATGATAATTCATAGAATATTTTGTAGCATAAATAGCAAGGGCCAAGAAAGAGATAGGCACAATGGATTTGACATCAATATTGGCTCAATTGTGGTAAAAGAAAATGAAAATACTATAGCTAGCTGAAAATTGGTGATAGCAAAGATAAAAGGGGAAGGTTGGTAATGTGGATCCTCAATTTGCAGTACCCAGGAGGGGAAACACAAGCATAGCCTTAATCTGGTCTTCAACGGAGCTCTAAGAACTCAAGGTGTTTCTGGACACCATGTATTAACAATAGATATGCTTCAGATTGTATAGAACCACCAACAACAGCTCTAACCTCCAATTCCCCTTTGTCAGCCAATCTACAACAGATTTTGCAGTGCCTGTCTGAACTTAGGGGTTTATACAGCGCCAAACTAGGAGAAAATTTGAAATCTTTGAGAAAATAGTTAGACGGCCTTAAATGACTAAATCCCAAATTATTTCCTTTAAATCATGGATGTTGAAAACAATGAGATTGGCTGACACAATCCTCATAGGTGCAATAATGGAAGTGGTGACATGAGGGTGATGGTGGCATAAGGGTGATGGTGATGGCATATAATCTTGTGATGGGATGAAGACATAAACCAAATATATGAGCCAACATCAACCTTAACTTATTTGTGATAAGACCTAAGAACACCATAAGGAGGAGATCAAAAGTAAAACTTAAACAAGACTAAGGATAAAAAATAAAAAATATAAGGATGAATGACCCTTAACAACTAAATGTGACCCTTAACTACTACATGTGATAACACCTATTATCACTCAATTTGTAGTTATTCCAAAGGAAAAGGTTAAGGGAAGGAAAATTAGCGTAACAGGAGGTTATCCTATCACTGTCACCTCAACATGATACCTCTTTCTATTTAGGGTTGATGGCCCAGGGGAGACGTCCCCAGTGACCTGGGGGTTTGAGAAGGCAAATGTTAAAGTGTCTATAAAAGTATCCCCTCTCATAAGTCACACTGATCAGAAAGTCCCAAGGTTTTATCCAATGAAGTAATGAAGTATTCAGATGTACCTGCTCAAAACAAAGAAACAAGAAAGGATATATTTTGCAAGCACAACTTCTTGTTAGTAATTCATAAAATCATGGAATTTATGAATAAAAGAAATAGTTGGTATATGATAAAGCAAACAGATTTTTATAACAGCAATGTTTATGAGATGATTTCTTCACAATAAACTCCTTGAAAGTGCTTCAAAATGACCCAAAATAATCACTCGTTAATACCAAAGTACTAGCATTTGTCAGAAGCAAATTAGGTAGTGTATAAATCAACTTTACAGTTGTTTTTAGGTGCTTTTAATGCTGCAATAGATAGTTGTAGGTTAGTTTAGTAACAATAGCAAATAGGTTATTAGATTAGACTATTCTAAGGTTAGGAGTAGTTAGTAGAGAGCTTAAGGTAAAGGTTTTGATAGTAGTTTTTGTCAATCACTCAATTGTAAGGCTTAGATCAGTGCTTTTAGGGTAAATGGAGTCTTTCTAGGTAGCAGAAAATATTTAAGGAACAAATGATAATAAGAGAGCTAGAGACAAGAGGATCAATAATTGAAGTGTTGGTAGCCCAAGAATCACCAAACCCTAGGGGGGAAATGGCTAGTAGGAAGTAGGTAACCCTAGGCCCTAGTAGTTTTCCTCCTTCTTTAGCTCAAGGATGAATTAGATGATGGCTAGATAAAGAAAAAGGTGCTAGGTTGTTGCAATGGCAAGGCCCTTATGTAACAACCCTAGTTAAATAGATGCATAGGGATTATTAAGTAAAATGAATTAGATAATTAATTTTCCTAATATGGTTTTAATAAACAATGATTAGTATTAATAATAGTAATTAATTATTTATTTATTAATTAATTGTTTATAACTTTTGGTTGATTAATTAAATTAATTAATTGATGACATATCATTCAATAACATGGGTAATAAATTTAAGGGGCTTAATAATTTCAATTTATTTAATTAAATACTTTATGTATCCAGGGGGGGAAATGAAGCATTAAAGAAGGGGATAAGATATTAATGAAGGGGATAAGATAATAATGAAGGAGATAAGATAATAAAGAAGGGGGATAGGATAATAAAGGAGGGGATAAGAAAATTAATGAGGGGGAGGAGAGTCGGTGAAGGGGGGATATGACGAGGGAAGAGTCTTACGGGGGAGGGAATTATTTTTGGGGGGAAGAAAGCATTTTTGAGCAGGAGGACATATTTCTGTGGGATATATTTCTGTGGAGATCTCTGGTGTGAGGAGTTTGGTTTTGGGGGTTTTTAGTGAACCATTGTAGGGGCACCAGGTTGTTGGGGGTTTTGGGCATGGGGGCCAGGATTCCTTTCGGTATCCTGGAGCTAGGGAGCCAGACAGGCTGATCCTAGCTGGCTGGGAGGTTAGTCGGTTTGGACAGGGTTCGGTCAGTGCATCAGGATGGGCAAGGAAGCAGGGAAAGGACAACCAAATCAACGGGGGAATTAGCATCAGGAAGAGATAATTTATTTTATTCTGTTAAGAATTAATTTAACATGCTTATATGCTGAATGAAAGAAATTACTAATTTTTTCTACGTAGAAGTAATATTATCTGTTAAATTTATGGATTTTTTTAAGACTTGATTAAAATTAGTCCCTACACATGGTATCAGAGCTTAGTTCACAATCTAGAGCCTTAAGGGCCTACCTACCCACCTACCCAACTTAAGAATGGAACTATACCCACCTAGAAATTAGATAAATCTAGCAGTCCAGGGGCCCTAAAACCCTTAATTAGATAAATCCAGTCCAAGCTCCACCTCCACCTCCACCTAACCTGCAAGACAAGCACACATTTTTTCTATTATATATACAGATATATATAAACAATATGCACTTTAAAAATGAAAATAGTATAATATTATACATATTGTGAGTGTTGAATGAATTTTAACACTAGTTCAAATAAACAAACAAATAATAAAAACCAAAATATATATTTATGTCGATTTAAGTGCAACCAGGCTATTTATAAGATGATGTCTTTCACGCATCTTTGGACTTATATCGTTGAAAACATTTCAGAAAACATGATTACCCTAATTTAACTGGTAAATAAGTACTAAATGAATTTATTTCCATTGCCTTTTTATGCATTTGTTCTGGAGAAAAACACAAGCAGGGAAGGTTATATATTCATCC
>JASDQU010104953.1:93071-110966 GCA_032191745.1 Picea mariana
CAAAACGGACCATCAAAGTTTAAAACATCTCTTCACTCAAAGAGATCTGAATGCCAGGCAAAGGCGATGGAGTGAGTTTATGACTGAGTACGATTTTGGTATTTCATACATCAAGGGAAAGGAAAATGTGGTCGTAGATGCCTTGAGTAGGAGACCACGTATCTTCTCCTTGGTACCCTTAAAGGTCAATCTGAGGGAACATGTGTTGACACAACTCCAAGGAGACAGTTGGTATTTGAAGGTTACTTCAAACCTCCAAAGAGGGAGGCAGTTAGATCCAAAGTATGAAGAATATAGTCTGGAAGAAAATGAACTATTGAGATATCAAGGAAGGATGTACATCCCTAAAAATGGGGATATTTGAAGCATCATACTGAAGGAAGCCCATAGAGCACTTTATTGTGCGCATCCCGGTGTGAAGAAGATGTACACAGACATGAGGAAGCTCTTCTTTTGGGTAGGCATGAAGCACAATGTAGTCCATTTCATCTCCAAATGCCTAGAGTTTCAACAAGTGAAAGCCGACCACCATCACCCGGTAGGCCTCCTAGAAC
This sequence comes from Picea mariana, assembly GCA_032191745.1. Classification (NCBI taxonomy): domain Eukaryota; kingdom Viridiplantae; phylum Streptophyta; class Pinopsida; order Pinales; family Pinaceae; genus Picea; species Picea mariana. The sequence goes on from JASDQU010104953.1 coordinate 93,626, forward strand.
CACATGATGTTCCTATGTCCAAGTGGGAAGTCATTTCTATGGATTTTGTTGTGGGGTTGCCACTCACATCTCATAGACACAATGCTATTCTTGTGATACTGGATAAGTTAACCAAGAGTGCTCATTTTATTCTGGTTAGAGAGACTTATGATGGCAATGATGTGGCACGTGTGTTTGTAAGCGAGGTTATCCATTTTCACGGGATACCTAAGAAGATCATTTCAGATAGGGACTCCCGATTCACTTCTAGGTTTTGGACAAGTTTGCAGTCAACGTTGGGGACTCAGTTGAACTTAATCACAGCTTATCATCCTGAAATAGATGGGAAAACCGAGAGAGTAAATGAAGTCATGGAAGACATGCTTAGGATGTATGTCATGGATAATCAAACCCAGTGGGAGAAGTACCTACCTTTGGTAGAGTTTGCCTACAATAACAGTTTTCATAGCTCCATCAGAATGCCACCCTATGAAGCTTTGTATGGAAGGCCATGCAGAACGTCGTTGAGTTGGGATAGACTAGAATACTAAGTAACAGTTGGGCCTGAATTGATTCAAGAGATGAAGGAACACGTTATTCAGATTAGGCAGAGATTAAACGAAGCACAGGATAGGCAAAAAAGTTATGCGTATGCACACAGGACCGACCGAAGTTATGAAGTGGGAGACCAGGTTTTCATTCATATCAGGCCTAATAAGAGTACCATACAATTCGGGAAGGGGACAAAGTTGTCACCTCGATTTATAGGACCGTTCAGAATCCAAGAGAAAATTGGACCCATTGCCTATCATCTCGTACTGCCACCCCACTTGGATAAAACTCATAATGTTTTTCATGCAGGTATCGAACGTGCGAACCCTCACGGTAGAACTATTACGCATATTGGACCATAGAGTCTGACAGCTCAGGAACCATCTGGTAGACCAAGTTAAGGTCCAATGGGACAAGTATAGTCCAAGATATGCTACTTGGGAAGACGCCGAGACATTACAACGAGACTATCCCTCACTTTTTTGACCACCTTGAGAATATGTTTCTCGAAGGTTGGGTGTATGTAACACCACCTTTTGACTTAGACAGCCAGGATTACCTGAGGCCTACTTATATTATTTTCTCTTCACAGTGAAACTATTAAATGATACACTTAAACTTTTAAGACAGATGAACCGTTATGAATGTTTAAATGTTATTTATGATGATGAATATAATGCGATCTACTATGTGAATGCAAATTTTATGAATGTTTAAATGTTATTGATGATGATGAATATAATGCGATCTACTATGTGAATGCAAATTTTATGAATGTTTAAATGTTATTGATGATGATGAATATAATGTGATCTACACTGTGAATGTAAATTTTACGAATGTTTAAATGTTATTGATGATGATGTATATGATGCAACATATTGTGAGAATCTAAATTTTATGAATGTTTAAATGTTATTGATGATGTTGGATATGATGCAATCTATTTGCTAAATGATAATTTTATGAATGGGTGTCGAAATTGAATTGTGGGATATTATGAGATCTATTTCTAACTGGAAAACTTTGATGTTAATTTGTTGGTAAAAGGATACCAAATAGAAATGATGATTGTATGCAATTACATGATGATAATGCATAGAAATGTATGAGTTTGTGTTACAGACTAATCTGCAGGTTATGGGCTATGAAATAGCCAACGTAATGATGATGAAAGTGGATATCATGACCACTAGCTGAGAAAAATTATGGTACAAATATTTTTTATGTGAAATTATATTGGTTTGAATGCATTGCTATGATATGTGGACCAGTGCAGGATTTCAGGTGATGAGACTGCCCAAAACCGAATAAACGATGACAAAACTCCCAGCAACACGGTGCCACTGTATATTCCATTGTAGGNATTAGGAGGGGTGGAGGCATTTCCCATCATGTATCCTTCGAAGCCTGAAGTCATGGGAGGACGGTGTTAGCTCACGCTCCCCAAGACGTGTGATGATGACTGTCAGTTGCCTGTTGGGAAATCTTGGTCGAGATAGTGACACTTCCACTTATGGGTTCTATTTGGAGTTAGGTCAATATAGTTGAGGCTCCAAGATAGTCCAGCAGAGGAAGGATAGGAATGAAGATGGAAGTAAGTTAGGGAGGAAGGATGAGTAGAAATAGTTGAGAAAGTATGGAGATTTTTCTGATGGTGGAATTTAATGTTTTCCCTTCTAAAAAGAAAATGTGTATATATGAATATTCATAATTACGTAACTAAACCATAGTTGTCTAAATAAAATTGTTGAACTGGATAATTGTAATTAAAGGATTTTGCAAACATTTGATTGGTTTACTATCTTTTATAAAAGACTAGTCTTGTTGATTGGATTGGATGCCTACATAAATTACTAAAGGGTGATAGTTATTGATTATTAGTACATGTCTGAGACTTGTATGTACTAGCTACACATGTATTTCTTGTACATGTACACTAGTATGTATGAGTTTTATTGACTTACTTACTAATAGTGTCAGTTAATTGTTATGAAGGCGTGAACCATGTTTCTTTTCCTTTGTACCATGAGATACCTTAACTTCGGGATGAAGTTTCCTGAAGGGTGGGTGTATGTAACAACCCTAGTTAAATAGATGCATAGGGATTATTAAGTAAAATGAATTAGATAATTAATTGTCCTAATATGGTTTTAATTAAACAATGATTAGTATTAATAATAGTAATTAATTATTTATTTATTAATTAATTGTTTATAACTTTTGATTGATTAATTAAATTAATTAATTGATGACATATCATTCAATGACATGGGTAATAAATTTAAGGGGCTTAATAATTTCAATTTATTTAATTAAATACTTTATGTATGCCGGGGGGGGAATGAAGCATTGAAGAAGGGGATAATATATTAATGAAGGGGATAAGATATTAATGAAGGGGATAAGATAATAAAGAAGGGGGATAGGATAATAAAGGAGGGGATAAGGAAATTAATGAGGGGGAGGAGAGTCGGTAAAGGGGGGATATGACGGGGGAAGAGTCTTATGGGGGGGGAGGAATTCTTTTGGGGGGGAAGGAAGCATTTTTTAGCAGGATGACATATTTCTGTGGGATATATTTTTGTGGAGATCTCTGGTGTGAGGAGTTTGATTTTGGGGATTTTTAGTGAACCATTGCAGGGGCACCGGGTTGCTGGGGGTTTTGGGCATGGGGGCCAGGTTTCCTTTCGGTATCCTGGAGCTAGGGAGTCAGACAGGCTGCTCCTAGATGGACAGAAGGTTAGTCAGTTTGGGCAGGGTTCGGTCAGTGCATCGGGTTGGGCAAGGAAGCAGGGAAAGGACAACCAGATCAATGGGGGAATTAGCATCATGAAGAGGTAATTTATTTTATTCTATTAAGTAATTCTTATTATGTTATGAAATTGTTGTTCATTAATTAATTTAACATGCTTATATGTTGAATGAAAGAAATTACTGAGTTTTTCTGGGTAGAAGTAATCTTATCTGTTAAATTTATGGATTTTTTTTAGACTTAATTAAAATTAGTCCCTACACCTTAGCAAAAAGATTCAAGAAAATCGGTTTTCTAGCATAATATAGTAAGTGAAAGTTATTAAGGAAAGAACAATAACATGTTCTTTAGCCTCCTAGGGTTTTAATTTAGAAATTTCATAATCTTAGAATAAATGCAAGAAAAATACAACCATAACCATTCATTGAAGGAGAATTTCATAAAATTTACTTACATTCACCAAGAATCATCTAGCAAATAGCCTAGTTGTAACCCTAATTAGTGCACAAATTTCAGACCTCACTTAAGTGTGAGTGAAAGATGATGAAAAATAAGAGTGATTTTTCCCTTATTTATACAATTACAATGACCAGAATTAGGTCAAAAAGGCCGACATGGCCAACTTACATGTAATATCTAGTTTTTACATAAAATGACAAATTAAAACCCTAAATCAAGTATAAAAGGTGATGTCATGCCCTTTTAGGGTGACGTTGGGAATTTTTGGTGAAACATTGGCCTCCAGGAGCAAAATGTTAGGCCTCCCAAGGCCTCGAGATCAAGCCACACGTGCCACTTGGCACATATCTGCCTTCAAAGTGTCAATCAAACATTGGTGATGTCAAGGGTCACAAAGGTGATGTCATGGGCCTTCCAAGGCCAACATCATAGTGGGAAGAAAATAGCCCCGTGGGTCCAGGACTGTAAGGTTGTCTCTGGTGGAATGTCCTCCTCTCTCTCTATTGCAATCCTTTGACCTATCTCTACCGCTAGCTGGGGTCTCAACATCTATCTGGTGGGATTTTATCCCCATGGAGGTCCGAACTAATCATCTCCCCATGTGTACCTATCTGTCGGGTGTGGTCCTGCAACAAAAACAAGTACACCCTCCATGGGCTCATAAGTCACAGGGATCATATCATTGTCAATCACATCTAATAATCAAGTTACTTAAACATGTGCATAAAACCCCCCTTTCTCAAAAAAGTGCTCAAAGATGTTATGTTATTCTACAACCCAGGTTTGGAGAGGACGACAGAAGGTCCTATTAGGATAATTCTCATTGGACATGGGATGTTTCCAGGTGAAGACAAATCGAGGCCATGTAAGTGGATGAGGTGGTGAGGGATGTTTGAGAAATGGGTGTAGTGATGACAGGGTAATGTATGGCTTACCTGTGGATTCCCTTGAAGAGGGTGAGTTGCACCTTGTCATGGATGCAAATGTTTCCCAAGCCCATTCATTTTATTTTATCTTTTTTTTTTATCTTATTTCTTTTCTCTTCAAAAGACTAGTTAAAGGACACTTCACTGGCGTGGTGACCAGTAGTGACAATGTTACCCACAAGCATTTCAAGGAGATGAGAAGGTTGGCTCATGATGATACCCCCTTTCTCTTAGCTATGCCACCAAGAGCGACTACCCTAGTGTGGTGACCAGTTGAATGGTAGTGTTATACCACTACATGCCCATGGACCTAATAGGTTGGCTCGTGATGAGAACCCCTATCCTCCAACTAGGTATTGATTTTATTATTTTATGGGTCCCTCTATTTCTTGTTGAGAAGCCTTTTATTTCTTTCTCATGGATCCTTGGGCGAATCATCTAAATGTTTTTTTCTTTTAGATTTTATATTTTTCCAGCTACTTTTATCCTTTGGGCCTTTATCCCCTTCTTCCCACAAGGTAAGGTACAACCCTTTTCTATCTTTTCAAACCTAATGCCCGAACCAGTGTAGGTGATGGATGAGAGGGAAAAAGATGAAAAGTGATAAGTATGGTGGGAATGGACGATGACCTTTCATGAACCCACCCAATGGCAACTCAAACCCTATGGGAACCAACTTGCTAGGGCATCCTGTCATTCCCCCCAAGTGTGGACAAGTGGAAAAGAATAAGGTCCAAGCACACATCAGAAGTAAAAAGAATTAAATTCACATATTCAAATGTTTTGAGAATTAGAATTACACATACCATGATACCTGGACTCATTACCTCATGGAGCAACAACCATTGTTTCTGAAGGACCAAGCCGATGGGATGGATGTTGTTGTTGCTAAAAATATGGAGGCCTTGAAGAAGAAGATGGTCCCTCCAAGGCCATACTCAAGTCAATATGGTTCTTGGTACTCCATGTCTAAGACCTGTGGGCCTCAATACATAATCTCTATAGTTGTCCCTAGGCTAGGGGTTAACATCTGGCTCCAACTTGGGAACATGTACTCACCGTAGAGTGCATGAGAACCTCGTCATCTCTGGCATGACCTGTGACCTACTTGATCTCAACAAAATATCATTAATAATCATTTGCAGTGGTGATATCACCCCTTGCTCATATACGATACAATAAAATGAAAATAAGCAAGCATATATACAAATTGAAATACAACTACTCTAGCATGAAATACAAATGGTATATACAATGAATGAAAAATGCCTACCTACTTACCTGCTACTTACCTGTCAGTTGAATGTTAGGTGTAGTCAAATAGCCAGTGAAACCATCCTAGAAATTTCTCACAATACCTACGTATGTGTTTCATCCTAAACCAAAGCAGTGATAAGTTTAGCACAAAAACAACATGAGTTAGAAATGTATTTTATCATTGGAAATCGTAAGGTCTATCTCATGGAGGCGGGAGGGAGGGACAAAATTCTGTCAAGTCACACTCTAAGGAAAATTCTCAATCCATCTCATAAAGGGATCGTAAAAAATCAAAGGTTCAAAAGACTGACTCAAAGGGTCTAAAGGTTGTCTACCTTGGACATCTTCACAATCTGATGTCTGGGAAGGGACTAGCAAGGACCTAGAAGATGATTGACCAATTCTTAAGGGAAGGGTGAAAGACTAAAATGAGAGAATTATTCTTGAGGTATTCAACCTACCCTTGACCTTTAGGGATTTCCTCAAAGGAAACTTAATACAAAATATATACCTCCCAACTACACCTTTAATGACACAACAAGATAAAATAATCGAAGGTGGTTGGAAAACATTATCACAAGGATCCTTCCTCGGGAAAATGATGTCCTTACCTCTATCAATATCTAAGCACAATGGTGGTTGATAATATCATTCATGGAATAAATCCAAGTGCTCAAAGGAATAATCAGCAAAATCCTCAAGGTATGACCGAAAGTCATTACGAGACTATAGCGATGTTGACGATAAAAATCGCAACGAGGATTTCTCCCGCAAAGTATTGTTAAAGCCTATTATTTATGAGCTAATGATATATATAATACTAGTATGTGGGACCCTGTTGTATATTGGAGGGTTATATCAGGTTCTTATTTGATATTTATGTTGTTGTTTGACACTGTTTACGGGGTTCTACATGATTGATGATGAAATCTTTGTTTTATTTGCGACATAATGGCAGATGGATAATGCATGCTATGTGTGGGTTTTGTTTCTCTAAACTATAAATTTCATGTCATGATGGCTTATGTTAATTGTTATTACAATGCTATTGGTGCCATGATTTACTACATGTTACACCTACACAAGACACATGTTAGTCATAACAAGAGATAAAAGCAATATGAAAAAATGCAAGAAAGAGGAACTAAACTATGTTATACTATATTATATGTATTTTAAAAGGGTTGATGTTAGTCCTAACTAGCAATGTTAGTGGCTACATGATTTTATTGGAGTTATATGGGGCACATATGATATATGTTATAGTATGGTTTTGGATTAATGGCTAGTATGGATTGGGTGGCGCACTTGGCAAGTAATGTATGCTAGTTTCAGTGCATGGATTAATTGCATGGGTTAATGTCAGCTGGCTGGCGTGTACTACGTAATTGAATGAGGAGAGGATGGAAGTGACGTGCATTTACTATATGTCACTCCATACCTCCCCCATTGGTTTTCACCCTAGCTTGGCTATTGTTCAATTGATTTTTCGTTGTGGTTAAGCTCTAATATTCAGGCGAGGAAGGAACTACACGACCAAGCTCGCATTTTTAAGGCTATTTGGTTAGAAGTATGTTTTTTCCGCCATCCATGGACTCACTCTGTTTATGAAATAAATATTGTCTTGGTGATGTATTGGTCTGTGATTTTGTTAAGGCTAACAACTGTGTAAACTCCTAGTGTTTCTCTAGAATAGTTGTTTGTGTGTTATTCATTGCAAATGGGAAATTTGATGGTTGAATTCATGATTTCATTGCTTATTCTGTGTGGTGGAAGCCATTATGGCTCTTTCTTGTCTCTATGGGTGTTTGTTGGATGGTTTCATTCGGTTTGGACTTGTTGGTTGTCTCCTCACAGTCTTGTAACCATACCCGGTCATATTTGGTGTTGTGGGGTTGCTTTGTAATTTTTAAACCACCTTTGGGTCGCTACATATAATTATCCACCTGGTTGTGGGCTCATTTCATATTATTGGTCTCTACAAAATTGGTTATGGTGGCTATTATTCCAAGAGGCTTGATTTAGGGTTGGTTGCTATTTCATGGCTCTGCTTTTATATCAGTATTATTCGGGTTTTCTGGGGAAAACCACGAGGGTTATGCCCTACATGTTCTTGGTATTGTTTAGTGACCAGTAAGGAACCTATGCTCCTCTGTGTTAAAATATAACAAGGGATGTCCTCATTCATGTTTTTGTGTTTTGTCATGGGGAGGACATAAAGTCATAATTCCTAGACATGTTTTATTTATAAAGTGAATTTTTAAATAAAGTGCTTTTATAAAGTGAATGTACTTTATAACTTAAAGTGTTTTTAAGTTGTGGGACCCAAAAAGTATTTAATGAGCATTTATTACTTATTTTGTAATTAATGAGGAACATTAAATATGAGCCCTCAGATTAGACTTATGATAGCCATTAGATTGAGTTGGTTATGTAAGTTAGGGTTTCTTGGGAAAAGAGAAAAGTACATATACATGCTTAGGGATGTGAGAAAAACACACCGGAGAAGACAAGAGGAGAAGTTGAGAGATTGCTTGAGAGAGGAAAGTGGGCATCAAGAAGGGCACGATTTCCAAGAGAGCTAGGGTTCAAATCCCAAGGAGGCATTTTTCTATTTTGATTTGCAGCAGTGTTATTTGTTGGGATAGGTCATACTGTACGGATCCGTATAGGTCGTACAACAGCATTCTTGAGGCATGAAAACCGAGGTAAGATTGGGCATGGTTTTCAAGGCATCCTTGAAGAATTTTTTGAAGGACAACAGTCGTACAGAAGAGAAGGTACAACATCCTATTGTGGTACGAATTTCAAGGTGCCAAATTTCAGCAAATTCGTACAGTTGTACAGACTGTGGCACAATTTTCAAGATAAATTTGTGGGGAACAGTTTTGAGCTATAAGAGGTATTTCTCTTGGCTAAAAAGTGTTATTGATGTTGTTCTGAAATTTCCTGAAGCAAAATAATAATATCTCTCTCTCGTTGGGTTTCCCCACATTGGGGTTTTCCCTGGCAGTTGCCTAAATTTCTATGAGTTATGGGTTGCTGTCCATTGTGTATTTTCGCTGCATATTTTTCTTAACAATGTCTATTTCTTCTTATAGAAATTTCTGAATGTGGGTATGCATTTCTGAAATTTAATAAGACAATTATCTCTAGGTTGCTAAGTGTTTGACGAATTGTGTGAATGAAATATTTTTGATTTTGTCATTAAAAATCAACATGGTATCAGAGCTTTGTCTCTGACAGTGGGCAGTGTGATATTTGGGAAAAAAGGGTGTGATTATTTTTCTTGAGGTGTGATAGGGAATATGGCTGCAAGCATTAGATATGAGGATCGGTTGGATGACATTTCCAACTACTTGCAGTGGAAGGTTCATTTGTCAGACGTTCTAAAAGAGAACAAGATCTATAGCTATGTTAGCTCTGTTGTAGCATCTCCCGCAGTAGATCCTGTTGCTTTGGACTTGCATGAGGTCAAGGAATCCAAAGCTCATAGGATTATTCTAGATGGGGTGAAGGATCACCTTATCCCACACTTGGATGAGAAAAATACTGCCAAGGAAATGTGGGATGCACTTAAGAACTTGTTTGAGGCGAAGAACGAGAATTGGAAGATGGCCTTGAACGCTAAGTTGCATGATACCAAGATGGGTAAGGAGGAGAGTGTCTCTTCTTATCTTACCCGGGTGGCTCAAGTTAAAGATGAGCTGGCAGTTGTTGGAGAGGTCACTTTGGATTCTGAGTTGGTGAGGATAGCCTTAAATGGCTTCATCAAATATTGGGAAGTCTTCGTGAAGTGCGTGGTGGGTCGTGAGCATCTACCAGATTGGAGTAGACTGTGGGATGATTTCACTCAGGAGGAGATTCAAGAAAGATCTCAAAGTAGTGATCAGAAGATAGACAGAGTTGATGAGAATGTTGCTTTTGTGGCAAAGAGCAAGAATAAAGGAATTTCCACAAGGGACTTGAGTAAAGTCAGATGCTTTTGTTGTAACAAGTTGGGGCACCTTGCCTCTCAATGTCCTGAGAGGAAGAAGAAGAAGAAGGAGTCGGAGGAGCCTGAGATAGTTGTTATAGCAGCCATAGAGGACTTTGCTTCAAAGTTCGATAGGGAATTTTCTTTGGTTACCCTTGTTTCCAGTGTTGGTAGCGGAGGATTCGGAGGTGATGTCAGATGGGTTGTGGATAGTGGAGCCTCTAGCCACATGAAGGGAATCTGGCGAGTATTCCTAGACTTCACAGAGATTGTTCCTGGCCGACAGGTGGTAAATGAAGGTGGTATGGCAAGAGTTGTACGTGGAGTTGGGAATGTTAGCTTCCAACTCGAGTTTGGGGGACTCTTGGAGATTGATGGAGTTCTATTTGTTCCAGGTTTGAGTGTTAACTTGCTCTCAATATCAGCCTTGCAGGATGTAGGATATTGCGTATTGTTCAAGAGGAACCATGTATTTATCTACAGAGAGGGAGCGAATCCGGTAGAGCTGCAATTGATCGGTAACTGGGTGAATAGGTTATATATGTTGAGAGGACAACCTATGATGTGTGATTTAGCATCGGATGAGGAGAGTGAGGAGGCTTCTGAGATTGCGGTGGTGCCAATGTATCAGTCTTGCATTTCGAGAGAAGAGAGCGAGTCTCTTCTGATCATTGGTAGAAGGCTCAGCCAGGCTGATCGAACCGATGCTCAAGATGAAGTGAGCTCAGGGTTCTGGGAGGTTGCCAAGAGAAGATATTCTAGTTCGAGTTCTATGCAGGTGTTGCGGATGGCTCCAGGTTCAGAGGGAGCTCCTACAGAGCATAGTATGATGGGACCAGATGATGGAGATGGCAACAAGTACATTCCTCATTAAGAGGGAGTGTTGAAATATAACAAGGGATGTCCTCATTCATGTTTTTGTGTTTTGTCATGGGGAGGACATAAAGTCATAATTCCTAGACATCTTTTATTTATAAAGTGACTTTTTAAATAAAGTTCTCTTATAAAGTGAATGTACTTTATAACTTAAAGTGTTTTTAAGTTGTGGGACCCAAAAAGTATTTAATGAGCATTTATTACTTATTTTGTAATTAATGAGGAGCATTAAATATGAACCCTCAGATTAGACTTATGATAGCCATTAGATTGAGTTGGTTATGTAAGTTAGGGTTTATTGGGAAAAGAGAAAAGTACATATACATGCTTAGGGATGTGAGAAAAACACACCGGAGAAGACGAGAGGAGAAGTTGAGAGATTGCTTGAGAGAGGAAAGTGGGCATCAAGAAGGGCACAATTTCCAAGAGATCTAGGGTGCAAATCCCAAGGAGGCATTTTTCTGTTTTGATTTGTAGCAGTGTTATTTGCTGGGACAGGCTGTATTGTACGGATCCGTACTGGTCGTACAACAACATTCTTGAGGCACAAAAATCGAGGCAAGCTTGGGCATGGTTTTCGAGGAATCCTTGAAGAATTTTCTGAAGGAAGACGACCATACAGAAGAGAAGGTACAACAACCTGTTGTGGCACAAATTTCAAGGTGCCAAATTTCAGTAAATCCATACAACTGTACGGACTGTGGCACGGTTTTCAAGACAAATTTGTGGGGGACAGTTTTGTGTTGTAAGAGGTATTTCTCTTGGCTGAAAAGTGTTATTGATGTTGTTCTGAACTTTCCTGAAGCAAAATAATAATATCTCTCTCTCATTGGGTTTCCCCACATTGGAGTTTTCCCTGGCAGTTGCCTAAATTTCTATGAGTTATGGGTTGTTGTCCATTGTGTATTTCCGCTGCATATTTTGCTTAACAATGTGTATTTTTGCTTATAGAAATTTCTGAATGTGGGTATGCATTTCTGAAATTTAAGAAGACAGTTATCTCTAGGTTGCTAAGTGTTTGACGAAATGTGTGAATGAAATATTTCTGATTTTGTCATTAAAAATCAGCATTTTGTTCATAGTCTCTACTTCCTGAGGTCAGATTGTCACCCTATCATATGAGTTAAGGGTTATAATGCATGTGTGTCCACCGTGTTGTCTTGAAGGGTTCTCACCTGATGTTGGTATGGTCGATTCCAGTCTCCCTATGTTGGTTCCACTGAGTGAACCCTTGATTATTCAGAGCTCGATTTTCATAGATTGAGTCAGTTATATTATGTCAGTTATCTGGTTGACTTTTATAGTTGTTGGGTAGTATTAACATTGGTTTTGATTATTGGCTCTGTTGATCGGGTTGATTAAATAGTTGCAATCAGAAATGATGGTTGGTGTATATTCATTGCATTCTTTTATTGTGAAAGTTGATTCGATGGCTCAACATGGTTTAATTGGTTGATTATAGAAGTTGTAAAAGGAAATAAAAATGGGCTTACAGTCGCTACCTCCTTGTGTTGGATTAATAAATCAACATTGTTTTATAATTTGATTGGGAGTATGCTTCTTTGTGTTATGCATCGATCTGTATGTTTCCTATAGCGTGTTATAAATTGAAATGATGGTCGTTGTTACTGTGTGTTTAAATTACCCAATCGAGATTACTGTGATTCAAAGTGTTGATTGTTGTGGCTTGACCGCCCACTATGTGTGTTTCATGGATATCGTGCATCGTATCGTTTGATTGCACACCATCAGAGAGGGGAACGGGTTTTATAATAGAATGGTTTCATTGCAATTTAATTGTTAAATTGATTACAGGAATGGAATCGGGCACGTTTTTAAAATAACTTGTCTGTATTTGATTTGAGGAATTAATTTATGGACGGCGGTTAAAGTTTTGATGCTAAACAGAGTTGAAACAAATGACTGTGTGTTCATTGGGATTTTTTTTTTAATATTAAATGGAAGAAATGATAGGAACAAAATTCTTTATACAGGATGTTGAATATCATAGTAATTTTGAATATGATGACACTGTGTTAATTAAAAATGTTAAAGATTTAATTGTGGACAGTGAACAAGTATTAACACACAGTAATTGTTAGATTGATCACAACAATTGTTTAGCTGGTATTGAATCATTTGCATTAAATATATAATTTTTTTATGGATTACTTAATTGATTTTTCGAACAGTATCCGCTCTTTTCCCCTACCATTATTTCACTTTTCACTAATTACAATTCCCCTCGCCTTCCCATATTCATTATCCACTCCATGTTCCTAAAATTTAATTACAGTTAAAGGAAACTATGTATTATGACAGTTTAAGATCACAGGGATGGATTACAATGATATATTCTTTGGTTTACATTACAGTCGATTGGTTGTCATCTATGAGCAGTAATCATGATATTTTCCCCCTCATTTTAACATTTTTCACTCAATACAACCCCTCGCATATCCCAGAACCTTTGTTTACCACCTGCTCACTGACAACTATTAAACAATTTGTATGGATTGGATTACATGAGTCTGATATGTTGTTGAGCCAAATTTTATTTCATATTTTAAAAGAGTTGTCATGTATGGTTGTTAAAGAAACTATTTGCAAATAAATTATGCATATAGGAATGAGATTTCTCAGCAGAGGTAGTCATGGAAGAGGTAACCAAGGGAGAGGTAATTGGAACAGGGGCCCTAGAAGGTCAAGATTCTCTATACACTTTGATGCAGACTCGCAAGATTTAGGCCACCTATTTCAAGCTGGGTTTTTTAACTGGATTGGGCAAGGAGTGGCCCAACCTAGGCCCAAAATTCCTCCCTTCCAAGCCCCATAGGTCCCTGGTATTCCCGTGACTCCTCATGTCTCACTACAACCTTAAGTTCTCGAAAATGATAGATGGCAAGAGATTGTCCACCCGACAGTCTTCCAACATCATGGTTGGCCTAACTTGTCTTTACCTACTCCCCCGCCTATCAATCAAATTTTCTAAGATTCCCCTGTCCACTCACCAGTTCAGTATTCCCATGCGAGAAAATGGTGGAAAAATGAGGCCCACAATGCCCCCGACAAGGGAAAATCCATTGGTTCCCCTTCCTCACCCTCCAATGACTCTAATAAATGTGTGTCCTCCTGGATGCATTTGAGGTATGATTTCTCTCATGAGATCAGCGAGATTAGGCCTAAAGGCTCAACACGACCTAAGGAAAATTCAGCGGGATCAAAAGGTAACAATAGCAACAAGGGAAAGATTGCCTCCGAGAGTGGAAAATATGGATTTTAAGTATTTTTTTATTTATTAATTGTTGAGAACAGTTGACTTCTGAAATTTTGGACAACACACTGTTTTTGGATATATGGTTAATATATTTTGGAAATAATTTCAGTCATCATTGAGATAAATTGTCAAATATTAATGTGATGATGGGAGTCACAAGGAGGGATGTTTTTTTTAATTAACTAGTTGTGTTATGATTGTTAAAAGCTAAAGGGAGTCACAAGGGGTCCCAGCTACTAGTTATTATTTATTTAAAAATCCTTATTATGATTTATTACTTTCCCCCCTAACTAAAATTTGGTTGAGTTTTAGTTAACTTAACTAAGGAAGTAGTTCAACTAATTCAACCAATTATAATTTACTTAAAGGCAAAAGGAAAGGGAGGAACAAGAGGAGAATAGAAGGAGAAGCATATTAAGGTTTGCTCTTTGATTTTTTGTTGACATAAATCAGTTTTCATTCATTCCCTAATTCATTTGTAGCCTAATTTGTTTTATGATAGTAGGGTCCTATTGTAGACAGCAAGATTCAGGGTTGAATTACATCATTCAGACACTTGTTTTTTAGAGGTGTTGATCTATCTTTGATAGTCTATGTAGACTTGTCTGTTTATGAATTAGATTTCATGACTGACAAAGGTTATTGTGAAGAGTCGAGTGGAAAACAATCTATGGCAAGATGATCTTTATTTTAAAGTTCATTTTTTGATTTTCTGTCAGAAGTCCTTTTGTATGTTTCATCAGGGACGTCTAAGTTTGACTTTGGTCCAAAAATTCCTTAGGAATTTTTGTAAAGAGAATGATTCTTTGAGGAATTGGAATGAAATAAAGGATTTCTTTATGTCTCATCTTTTTTTATTATTGACTTGATCTCTCTACTTATGTCTCTATATTTATTTCATCATCTGATATGTTCAAAAATTACATTAAAATGTTTTTTTCAACAAACCTTTATTTATAAAAAAATAGCCTAAGCACTTGTAAACAATACTCGTGAATTAGGATATCGATTTTGATGGCTATAAACATAGGGTGATATTCTCGTATATCTTTCTTTATCCAAGCTAGATCTAAAAATATTTGAGTAAGATAATTTCATATATTTTCCTCAACATTTATTTGGCGGCCATACTCGGGAGATATTCAATATCTCTCTGGTTAATTTTTATGCTTGATTAGCGTCAAATACATCTATTTTTTTTCTAATATTGATTCTTTGATTGTTTTATTTATTAATGATTGTGCATGTTGCAAGGAAGCCCAATATTGAGCCCAGTCTTCAATACCAAACCATCATTTCTTTGAATTTGTTCAACACCATTTTAGACACTACCAATACTCGTGCTGAGCTTAATCATTTAAGGGCTGCAATTGAACAAGATACTAGAGCCCAAGAACGTTGGGAAGCTAGACGTAGAAAGCGTAGAAATTAGCAGTAACCTTCTTTTTCCTCCAGTTATGGCCTTACTTTCATGTCCTTAGACTCTCTTGTTTCTAGAAGAAGAGGCTTATCACTTGAAATTAATTCTATTGCTGAAATAAGAAGAAGGAACGTTGTGTTATCAACCCAACAAAGTTATCTAAGGAGAACTTTTTCTGATTCATCTAGTTCATCTTTCTCTCCCTCACCTATCATCCACAAGATGGCATCGAGTTGTGGCTTTGGTGGCACTAGAAGTGCTTCCTCCTCTTAGTCTTCAGCTTCGTTGGTGATTGGTAGCTTATATAGCCACCATATCCATGTCCATTCTACCATAAATCCCACTAAAGTCATTAAAAATAATGGGTTTTTTTAGTTTGAAGGAAACACCACAACCACACTGTGGCATGTGTCCTCTCCTCTTAACCATCGCAATCACATTGCATCATTCCCCCTACTTTTTCTTCATCCGAAGACAACCACACAGCGACAGTCACTGATATTGCTCTTTTAGACCCCTTGTATTCTCGCCAATTTCACTGTGACGAGGACATACTCGAGGAACTCACCACTCCTGACTACCCCTGGGATGCGCTACACCACGGAGTGCTCTTATTTTCACAGGAAGCCTCCACACCTCCTAACCAACAACCCATATACGCAGTCGAAACCAACGATTTTATCCCATCAGGGCATATCAACTGGTTCAACAACCCCATTTATGCCCCTGATGCTTTTGAACAAGGCAACATGGCCAACATTTCCCCAACCATCAAAATCGACATTTCCATCAAAAATGGAGTCATTGAGGAAATCACCATTGGCGCTGCTTTCACTCCTCAAGAAATCACCGCCTATAAAGCCCTTTTCCAAGAATATCAAGATATTTTTTCCTGGTCATACACAGAAATGCTTGGTCTTGATCCCTCTATCATTGAACATCGCATCGACACCTGGCCTGACATTACCCTAGTTTGTCAAAAATACTGACCGCTACACCCATCCAAAGCAGCAGCCATTAAAGCCGAGATTGACAAATTACGTGTGGTTGGGTTCATCTACCCCATCACCTATACATCATGGGTTTCCAACCCTGTATCCATTAACAAAAAATAGGGCACTATCCGCGTCTGCACGGACTTTCGCGATCTCAATCATGCATGTCCCAAAGAAAACTTTCCAACACCTTTCATCAATCAAATTATCGATGATTGCATAGGCCACGAGGCTCTATCCTTCATGGACATTTTCTTTGGTTATAATCAAATCCAAATCCACCCCGTCGATCAATACAAAACCGCATTCACTACCCCTTGGGGTACTTTTGCATATCGTGTCATTCCTTTTGGCTTAAAGAATGTTGGAGCAACTTTCCAACGGGCTATGACATACATTTTTCATGATCTCGTTCATATCATCCTTGCATACTTTGACAACCTCACAGCTCGAACCAAGAAACGCACCCAACATCTTGATGATTTATGGATCATCTTCCAACTATGTCGTCAATACAACATCCGCTTGAACCCCCTCAAGTGTGTGTTCTATGTCATTCTTGGGAACCTCCTCAGATTCATCTTTTCCCAAAGTGGTATTACCGTGGACCCCCTCAAAGTCCAAGCCATCACCGAAATTCCACTTCCCCATAATTTACGTCAACTCCAGAGCCTACAAGGAAAATCTACTTTCTACGGCGTTTTGTCCCAGACTATGCCACTTGAGCACACGGTTTCCTTCACTTAATCCACCACGACATCCCATTCCACTGGGATGAACATGCCCAAAAAGCATTTGATGATCTTAAAATGGCGTTTTCTAACGCCCCTTTAATTAGTGCACCTGACTACAATCGCAACTATATCCTC
>JASDQU010104953.1:110986-133580 GCA_032191745.1 Picea mariana
TGTCCCAGACTATGCCACTTGAGCACACGGTTTCCTTCACTTAATCCACCACGACATCCCATTCCACTGGGATGAACATGCCCAAAAAGCATTTGATGATCTTAAAATGGCGTTTTCTAACGCCCCTTTAATTAGTGCACCTGACTACAATCGCAACTATATCCTCTACATATCAGCATTAGGTGTCTAAGTAGTAGGAGTTCTCGTTCAAATCGGTGATGAAGATCGTGAGGATGTCATTTACTACGTTAGTAAAAACCTCTTAGGGCCACCCTTGAAGTACAAACATGAAGAGAAACTAGCCCTTGTAGTCATCCTCGCTGTCCAGAAACTGCGTCATTACATTCTGCTTTGCACGACTAAGGTTGTAGCAGATTCCAACCCTATGCAATACTTGCTCATTCGTCGGCAAATTTTCCCGATGGGTCATTATCCTTCAGGAGTACGATCTTGAATTTTCAACACCCAAGAGAAAGAAATCCCTCATCCTTGCCGAACTTGTCACGGCATTTCCCTCTGATACTACCAGTACCCCCGTCAATACCGACTTCCCCGATGAACATCTCTTTTACATCACTTCGGATGATCCTTGGTATGGCGACCTCCTTGTCTACCTCTGAACCCAAAAGTTCGGTAACCACCTCTCACGAGATGATCATCGTCGTATTCGCCACCAGGCCCCATGCTATCTCCTCATAGGAGATATCTTATATCGATGAGGGGTCGACACCATACTTCATCGATGCTTGACTATTGACGAGGCCAATAGAGTCTTGAACGACTGCCATAGCGGCGCATGTGGGGACCATCTTTCGAGAATTTCCACTACTCAGAAAATCATCCGAGCAAGTTATTTTTGGCCTCCATTTTTTCACGATTGCATTCATGCCATGAAGTAATGCGATAAATGTCAGATTTACACCAACAAAGCACAAGCACCACCTACTCTTCTTCACCCAGTCATTACTGCCAGCCCCTTCTGTAAATGGGGCATCGACTTCATGACTTGTAATCCCCCATCCAGCAATGGACATAAATACATTGTTGTCACAGTCGATTACTTCACAAAATGGGTTGAATCCATGCCCACCTTCAACAACACCACTGACACTGCAGCGTGCTTTTTCATTAATCACGTCATATCCCGCTTCGGATTACCACTCTAACTAGTTTCCGATCATGGGAAACACTTCAAGAATGAGATTTTCGTCGAACTCTCATCTCGGTTAGGTTTCTCACATGAGTTTGCCTCACCATATTACCCTCAGTCTAACAGATAGGTTGAAATAGTTAACAAGGTCCTCAAGACCATGTTACAGTGCATGGTTAATAAACATAAGACCAATTGGCATCATATGTTATTTTCTGCGCTATGGGCTTACCGTATGACCGTAAAAATGGCCACTGGTTTCACACCATTTCATCTAGTCCATGGGGTTGAGGCCACTCTTCCCATCGAGTGAAAAATTCCCACCTTACGCACTACAATTGAGCTACTACCCGACATTGATCCAATGGAGCAGCGCTTGTTGACCTTAGAGTCCCTGGATGAAGATCGTCGATCTCCATTACAAAATAATGAGGTAGCTAAAAAATTGTCAAAGGCCACCTTTGATTGCCATGTCAACCTTCGCTCATTTCATGAAGGTGACCTCGTCCTTGCTTACAATATCACTCACGATACCCTTGGTCATGGAAAATTTGAGTCACTATGGCATGGCCCCTACATCATCCAACATTGCCTCACCAAAGGCGCATACATCCTGGCCTCTCCCGAAGGCCTTTCTCTCAAAGAACCCATCAACGGGTTATACTTAAAGAAATTTTACGCCTAAGCATAGTCATTATTCTTTAGGTTATTTCTTTTATAGTGTTTTTAATATTTTTTCCATCCCTCACATCTAAACTATCATTTGTGCTATTGACAGATGCCTCCTCCACCGGCCTACCACATCGGTTACACTGACGGGGCCAGCCGTTGGACACAAAATATCGCTTCGACAGCTTGGGCCCTCTATACCCCCTCACATGAAATGCTCCACTCTAGCGGCATATGTTTGGGTTCAACATCCAACAACCAAGCCGAATACACTGCCATCATTGGCCTCCTCGTCGATGACCAACATCATCATATTTGTCACCTTAGCATCTTTCTCGACTCTCAACTAGTCATCCTCCAACTCAGCTATGTGTACCGCATCCGTGATCCTTGCCTCTTTCGCAAATACCTGCAAGTTATAATTTTATCTCAACATTTTGATTTCATCACATTTACACATATTCGGAGACAATTAAATCAAATTACAGATAACTTAGCTAACATTGTGTTAGATTGGCATATATCACATCAAGATACCTCTACACATACATAAAAATATCAAAAACCTGTCACAACATATATACATTAGACATCATCAACACATTAGAAAACACATGTAAACATCACATAGACCCCAAAATGTATACTCATATATATATAAATCGGTCACCAATGTCATCAAACTGTTTACATACAAAACATCATATACAGAATCCGCAGGTCTGTAAAGAAACTCGGTACAGAATGGGCTCACCAGCCTATATACAGAATACAAAAATACATAGAGCGACCCTCAAGGTGCCTCTAGAGAACCACCTCCTACCCCTCCCTCAGGAGGTGGTCCCCCACCCACTACTGGTCCCTTCGGACCAGGAGGTAACCATCCGGTCATCGCAGCACTTGCTACTGTTTCTCGCTGCACCACGGCCCACCACATTGGTGGAAATCCCACACACTGCTCCAGGATGCCCTCATCCTGGATGCACAACCACATGCCCTTAGGCATGCCCTGTATCACTGCCTCCAGGTGGCGGCGAATATCCTCAAAATCTACTCTGGCATCCGCCAGAGGAGCATGCGATGGCCTGTCACCTGGGTCATCAAAATGGTGTCTCCTCATTGCTCCCTCATCCTCAGCTGGTCTCGCCTTGGCATCCTCACGCCGATGTCTCTCTCCTACTTGCGGCCCTCCCCGCAGTGGTCTCCCCGACTCCTGGCGAGTCGGCACTCTCAACAGCTCAACCTCGTACCCGCGAGGTCGCACATCTGCACATAAAAACAACCAAATGATAGTATCATCATCTATACAAAATACAAATGTCATGCTATCTCAAAAAAACAACATATCAAACTCATAAACATACCTCGGTGATCAAACACCTCCCCTGGAGGTAGAACCATGTCCGGATCACCTCGGAAGTCAACACCAGTGTATGGAAACTACAGTATCACTTGCGACATCTGTCGCCACACCTGTACCACCTCAGTTGTGAAAATGTGGCTACCCTCGCCACCACCATGGAAAACCAATATCGTCGACCACTGCCTCAATCGCAGCTCTTGCGCACCAGGAGCGCCCAATAAAATCCTAGGGCGCAACATCGGCACCCTCTCCAAAAACCAGGCCACCAAGATGGAGCCAAAAGCAAAGTCCCCTGTGTCGGTAGACCGACATCTATCCAGTTGCCCCACCATCCTGGTATGCAGTGTCAACCCCCAAGTAAAGCGCTCCCCGGCCAGTGCCCTCCCCATAACACTCAGCTGCCCACCACTAATCTGTTGAGTCGCGAGGGACCCATACACCCTCACAATCATCATTGCTACACAGTGTTGCGTTAGATCATCCATCGCCCCGATGCTCACAATGGAGCCCGACAGGTAGTTCTACCTCGAGCAGTACCTATGGCCCAATGTCGCTAAAGACACGTCTACAGGTAACACTGGCTCTGCCGGGAGGGGTGTTCCCTAAAAAGGGATCCCATTCAAAAAGTATATGTCCTCCACCACAGTGAAGGTGATCTGCTCTCCCCGCACCATAAAGCAATGCAGGTCCAGACTCCACATCTGGATAAGAAACTGCAAGAGATACTCCTGCACCCGTATCAACAGGCACTCAAAGAAATTCAGCAGCCCATAAGCTGCCAAAGTAGCACGAACCCTTGGCTCCTCAATATCCATGGAATCCCTCAGCTAGGACCAATCCCTCTCTCACCAACCAACCGACATCATGCAAAATGATCGCCTGCAAACACATAAAATAGTCCTAGGTCAACCATATTGACCATAAAACACATTAAAAGGATAATTTTTACACCCATCAGCCTTGCCCCCAAGGCGTGGCTGTTTAACCCATAGGTGCATAGATATGCATGTGTGTTCACCCCACAGGTGCACCTACTCACCCTACAGGGATGCCTCCATGCGCCCCTATCACGAACACAAGCACGCATCAAAGAATGCATGTCCACTACAAAGTCGCGCACACATGCGCGGTTGTGTAGCAAATAGGCGTGCATATCATGCGTGCCTTTGTCCCCCCTATGGGCACCCCCATGTGCAGCTATCCAAATAATAGGTGCGCACTCATGCGTGCATATTTCCAGATCGCCCGTACACTTGGGGGCCCACACCCATAAAACCCCCTGTACGGCCCTCCGTATAGACCCTGCCCAGAAATTGAAAATCTACTTCTATGCAGGACGATAAGACTACCAACTTGAAGCTCACTGGTCTTGGATCAGCTGCCTCATTCTCCTAGAATATCCTAATCTCCTCTAAATACCTCTCGTACAGTCACTCTGGCAGCAAGTACAAATGAGGTGGCAATGTGGGCCCTACAGCTATATATAGGCCTTTCCGCCAAACTTCCAATCACCATTCCGAGAGCTCCGAGTGTCCATTCTTTGATCTGTCTTCAGCCACGGGATCAGCATCCCATCATCTACATCAAGACAATCCCTAAGCCACTTTTTATCCTTAGCTCCCAAGGCGCCATTTTTTCATACCTCATCTAGGTACGCATGCTCATATTTAAAATTATCAAATAAATGCTTGTATGATCGACTCTTTTCAGATATTGTTCACATCGAGTATTTGGTTTTCATGTGTGCAAGTACTTGGTCATCATACATCAACGCCACCCCTTCAGGTATATCATCAGCACTGGAATGTAATCATTCCCCTTGAATCTCACTTGCATCTCCAGTCACACCCTCTGACATTTGCCTCTAGGATCCCCATCTCCAGCTCTGCAGTACCGACACCTCCATTGCATCTTAGGTACTGTCACCCAGTAGAACTCTTACCCACATGAGTTGTCCCATTCATAGCACCCTTTTTCACTTTGACACTCATGTTGTTTTTCAACCCTTTAGGGATGGGAGTTCCGATAGTCTTACATCATGTCGTGAATCAGCCACATACTCCTCCTCCTCATTTTTCTATCTTTCTCAATGGACTCCCAAGTTCTATTTTGACTGCACCTTCGTAGTATCATGAACCCTCCATTTCATCCACAATCATTTTTCCCCTCTGCAAATTTCCCTCCACTTCATCTGCCTCATACAAAAACCCACCCATGGGGCCCCCACCTTCCACCACTTCTCCAAACTAATGGCATCCTCATCGGCCCAACCATATTACATTGGGGCACCCATTTCTGTATTTGTACAATCACCTCAAATTATTCTTTATTTATTGTAAAAAGCCTTTATTTCCAGCATTTCCATACCTTTTTGTCGTCACCTTTGGCGACTTTCTTCCCTTTTTGGCAAACGCAACCCATGTCACCCTTGGTTGGGGCACTCCTTATCATCTACCCTTGTTGACATCGTCCATATACTCTGAGTATCCCACATGCCACTTACCTCTGCCCTCTGAGTTTGTTCAATTTGTCTCGCTGCTGGCACAACTTATCCCACGTCTTGTTGTCCCCCTAACACTCGACTTAGTTGAATGGTTGCGACCACTTATACTTCGCGTATACCCCCAACCAAGGGTAGTCTTGAGTCTTCATACATCTTGACTTCAACCATGTAGCTCCTCCAGTTCCTAACCTCACCTAGTAGATTTCATGAAGCCCTTTGCTTCTGGGAGTCACACCCCCTTTTGTCGACCTTAGCACAGTTTTCCAGAAGGGCGACAGTATCTTGACTCTCATTACCTTTCCAATGAGAGATCTTGGATGGCACAGGGAGAACCACAATTTCTCCCTGCTATCGTTGACCCCTGTAACATTCAACTTCAACACTTTCTCATGTTACAGTGGGTCTTACATTGTGACTATTGTAGTTATTTCTTATATCTGTCGAAGAACTCTGAACTTGGTTGGGCTATCAATGCCTACAGAATCCGTGATATTTCTTACAGATGTCACTGTCTACTAGTCAAAGTATGTTCCTCTGCAGAATTGTCTTCTGCCTTTATCACGACCACCCCCGAGGGCGTTGCAGTTGTCTATATCAACACACCATTCCTTTTTGAGTTACATGAACACGAGCATGGGGCATGCCCGCCTCGTTTGTACACAATTTATTTTTACACACCTTATGGAAGGTTGGGTTCTACAGGTTCCCTTTTCCCTCCAATGGGTAACTCTTGACAATCCCACTATCGCTCTCTCTTATAATGGCACTTTCAGTAGAAGAAACATTGATGGATTTTGGCTATATGTATTCTCCTAACCTCATCCATCAGGGGGCATCTGTTATCACTGAAATTTCGTCCACAAATGGTTACAAGAATTCATCATCGCCAAACAGTTATGAGGTCACCCATGGACCAAAATTACCACAAAATCATTTCCAAAGGATCAAAAACTATACAACCAGTGACAAAATTAAAGTGTTCTATGACCACACAAGGCACATGTGCACATGCGCAAAACAGAAAAGCGCACATGCACCCGATGCACAACTATGGTCGCAAAAATCCACACACATCTGAGAATGGCACATTTATGAGAATGTTCGGCCTTCCACCCACTTCTGGTTCAGCTTCCAAGTTGATTTGACACTCAAATTTGGACTGGATCCGACTGGGTGGCTGGTCAAAGACCTAAAAATACCCTAATTAGCCTCTTTCCACACTACAAGTTGGTTGCACAATACCTCAAAGAGGTGCTATAAAAAGGCCATGGGTGCACTTCATTTTTTAAGGAATTCAATAGAAAAGTTATACTACTACTATTCTCTTGAGGAATCCTCTATTCTCATCAAGAGTATCTTAGCACCATTACATTGGGCAATCCATCTCACCCCTTGAGTGGATTAGCAAAGAATTCTTTCACCATTTTCATTCAAAGTTGTAAGAAGAGTTTATTTGTGGGGGTCCAAGAGCCCTCCCTTGGAGGAGGAAGGGACTCATAGTCCTCTTTCTTCTTGGTGTTTTCTTTCACTGACAACAACCTTACCATTGGTGACATGGGTCTTATTGTTTCTTTTGTCCTTATGTCCCTATGTTCATTAGTTTAGTTGTTATTTTATTTCTTAGTTTAATTCTTAGTTGTTCTTTTATATTTCTTTCTCTAACCCTTTTCCTTACAGCTATCCTACTTAGCAAACCCAACTAAGATTGCAAGCACCTCTGTTTTTCTCACTAAGGTGACAAAAGAGGTGCAACAATCTTGGTTGTGGTCACCTTTCAGTTTTTGGAGATTCTGAGCTTGTTGTGAACCACGTATGGAATATTTACTCCCCTAGAAACAAGTTGATGAAACGATACATCCAAACTATTTGGGCACTTATCTATAACCTATTATCTTTCAAAATCACTCATGTTAAGAGGGAATTGAACTCAATGGATGATTGGTTAGTTGGTTTTACAGCCTCTCCTAATCGACAACTTCTACCACATAGACCTGATTGTACTTTCCAATCTCTATATCGTCCACATATCCCTGACAATATAGAATCTTGGCAGGTCTTCCCTAGCAATGAGATCATTTGTGCTTTCATTCAAAATGAACCCTATAAGCCCAAGGAAATAATATCCATAGAATATAACAAGTGTTGTATAATTTTCTTCACATAAATGAGCAAAATAGGAACACTTACAAGTCGAGTTGGGTTAGCTAGACAAGACATAAATGAGTGCAATAGTTAGAAACATCAAGAGCAATAAGAAAATAAATGACTAATCTAATAACAATTAAAGAAAATAAACTAATGTGCATAAGGGAAATAGAACCAAAAAAAAACAACATTCATGCCACCAATCGATAGATTGTATTAGTGGTAAAACACCAAAGAGAAAGGGAGGCTTATGGGTCCCCTCTTCCTCCAAGGGAGGGCTCTTGAACCCCCAATGATTGAGCTCTTCTTACAAATAACAAACTAAAAGGAAATGGTGTAGAAATCCAAATCTCATTCACTCAAGAGTTGATGTGAATGGCCCAATGAAATGGTTCTTGTATGCTCTAATGGGGAAAGAGGTTCCTCCAAGAGAATATAGGCAGCATAACAATACAAATAAATTCTTGAAAATATAGTGCACCCATGGCCTCTTTTTATAGAAAAGCTTTGAGGCATTATTCAACCAGTCATTAGTGTGAACAAGGGGTTCTTTAGGGAACCCTTAGGTCTTTGAACAACCCCCCACTCATATTCAGCTCAGATTTGGGTGTCAAATCGACTTGGGAGATGAACCAGAAGTGGGTGGAAGGCCGACCAAAATCATAAATGCGTCGTTCTGAGGTGTGTGCAACGTTTTGTGTCCACAATCGCGGTTTTATGGATATCCTACATCGTATCATTTGATTGCACCATTAGAGAGGGGAACGAGTTTTATAATAGTATGGTTTCATTGTAGTTTAATTGTTAAACTGATTAGAGGAATGGAATTGGGCACATTTTTAAAATAACTTGTGTCTGTATTTGATTTGAGGAATTAAATTATGGACAACGGTTAAGGTATTGATGCTAAATAGAGTTGAAAGAAATGACTGTGTGTTCATTTGGATTTTGTTTTGAATATTAAATGGAAGAAATGAGAGGAACATAATTCTTTATATAGGATGTTGAAGATCATAGTGATTTTGAATATGATGACACTGTGTTAATTAAAAATGTTAAATATTTAATTGTGGACAGTGAGCAAGTATTAACACACAGTACTTGTTAGATTGATCACAACAATTGTTTAGTTGGTATTGGATTATTTTCATTAAATACATAATTGTTTTATGGATTACTTAATTTATTTTTTGAATAGTATCTACTCTTTTCCCCTACCATTATTTAACTTTTTGCTAATTACAATTCCCCTCGCCTTCCCATATTCATTGTCCACTCCATTTTCCTAAAATTTAATTACAATTAAAGGAAACTCTGTATTATGATAGTATAAGATCGTAGGGATGGATTACAGTGATATATTCTTTGGTTTAAATTACAGTTGATTATTTTTCATCTATGAGCAGTAATCATGATCTTTTCCCCCTCATTTTAACATTTTTAACTCAATACAACCCCTCACATATCCCAGAACATTTTTTCACCACCTGCTCACTGACAAATATTAAACAATTTGTATGGATTGGATTTCATGAGTATGATATGTTGTTGAGCCAAATTTTATTTCATATTTTAAAAGAGTTGTCATGTATGGTTGTTAAAGAAACTATTTGCAAATCAATTATGAATACAGGAATGAGTTTTTTTAGCAGAGGTAGTCATGGAAGAGGTAACTGAGGGAGAGGTAATTGGAAGAGGGGCCCTAGAAGGCCAAGATTCTCTATACACTTTGATGCAGACTCGCAAGAGTTAGGCCAGCTATTTCAAGCTGGGTTTTTTAACTGGATTGGCCAAGGAGTGGTCCAACCTATACCCAAAATGCCTCCCTTCCAAGCCCCATAGGTCCATGGTATTCCCATGACTCCTCATGTCTCACTACATCCTGAAGTTCCTGAAAATGACGGATGGAAAGAGATTGTCCACCTGACAGTCTTCCAACATCGTGGCTGGCCTAACTTGTCTTTACCTACTCCCCCACCTATCAAACAAATTTTCTAAGCTTCCCATGTGAGAAAAAGGTGGAAAACCGAGGCCCACCATGCCCCAGACAAAGGAAAATCCAATGGTGCCCCTTTCTCACCCTCCAATGACTCTGATAAATATATGTCCTCCCGCATGCATTTCATGGATGATTGCTCTCATGTGATCAGCAATATTAGGCCTAAAGGATCAACACGGCCTAAGGAAAATTTAGAGGGATCAAAAGGTGACAATAGCAACAAGGGAAAGATTGCCTCCGAGAGTGGAAATTATGGATTTTAAGTTTTTTTAATTTATTAATTGTTGAGAACAATTGACTTCTGAAATTTTGGACAACACACTATTTTTGGATATATGGTTAATATATTTTGGAAATAATTTCAGTTATCATTGAGATAAATTGTCAAATATGAATGTGATGATGGGAGTCAGAAGGAGGGATGCTTTTTTTAATTAACTAGTTGTGTTATGATTGTTAAAATCTAAAGGGAGTCACAAGGGGTCCCACCTATGAGTTATTATTTATTTAAAAACCCTTATTATGATTTATTACTTTTCACCCTAACTAAAAGTTGGTTGAGTTTTAGTTAACTTAACTAAGGAAGTAGTTCAACTAATTCAACCAATTCTAATTTGCTTAAAGGAAAAAGTAAAGGGAGGAACAAGAGGACAATAGAAGGAGAATCATACTAAGGTTTTCTCTTTGAGTTTTGGTTGAGATAATTCAATATTCATTCATTCCATAATTCATTTGAAGCCTAATTCTTTTTTATGATAGAAGGGTCATATTGTAGATAGAAAGATTCAGGGTTGAATTGCATCATTCATACACTTGTTTTTCAGAGTTGTTGATCTATCTTTTATAGTCTATGTAGACTTGTCTGTTTCTGAATTAGATTTCATGAATGATAGAGGCAATTGTGCAGAGTCGAGTGGAAAACAATCTATGGCAAGATGATCTAGCTTTTAAAGTTCAATTTTTTATTTTCTGTTAGAAATCCTTTTGAATGTTTCATCGGGGACATCTAAGTTTGACTTTGGTCCAAAACTTCCTCAGGAATTTTTGTAAAGAGAACGATTCTTTGAGGAATTGGAATGAAATAAAGGATTGCTTTATGTCTCATCTATTTTTATTATTGACTTGGTGTCTCTACTTCTGTCTCTATATTTATTTCAGCATCTGATATGTTCAAAAATTACATAAAATTGTTTTTTTCAGCAAACATTTATATATAAAAAAACAACCTAAGCACTTGTAAACAATAATCGTGAATTAGGATATCGATTTTGATGGCTATAAACATAGGGTGATATTCTTGTCTATCTTGCTTTACCCAAGATGGATCTGAAAATGTTTGAGTAAGATCATTTCATATATTTTCCTCAACATTTATTTGGTGACCATACTCGGGAGATATTCAATATATCTCTGGTCAATTTTTATGCTTGATTAGCATCAAATACATCTATTTTTTTTCTGATATTGATTCTTTGACTGTTTTATTTCTTAATGATTGTGCATGTTGCAAGGCAACCCAATATTGAGCCCAGTCTTCAAGATCATACCAGCATTGCTTTGAATTTTTTCAACACCATTTTAGACACTGCCAATACTCGTGATGAGTTTAATCATTCATGGGAAGCAATTGAACAAGATATTAGTGCCCAAGAATGTTGGGAAGCTAGATGTAGACAACCTAGAAATCAACAGTAACCTTCGTTTTCCTCCAGTTATGGCCTTACTTTCATGTCCTTAGACTCTCGTGTTTCTAGAAGAAGAAGAGGCTTATCACCTGAAATTAATCCTATTGTTGAAATAAGAACAAGGAACGTTGTGTTATCAACCCAACAAAGTGCCCTAAGGAGAACCTTTTCTGGTTCATCTAGTTTGTCTTTCTCTCCCTCACCTATCATCCACAATATGGCATCTAGTGGTGGCTCTGGTGGCACTGGAAGTGCTTCCTCCACTCAGCCTTCAGCTTCGCCAATGATTGGTAGCTTATATATCCACCATATCCATGTCCAATCTACCATAAATCCCACCAAAGTCACTAAAAAGAATGGGCTTTTTTAGTTTGAAGGAAACGCCACAACCACACTGTGGCATGTGTCCTCTCCTCTTAACCTAGCACCTGCTACTTATCCACTTCCTAAATTCAAAGATCATCTCCCTAGGTTTTTGGGAAATAACATTGTCACTACAAACGAACACATGGTGGAATTTTCTAATGCTTGTCACAATATAGGAGCCAGTGACAATGATACTTTCATGCGCTTATTCATCAATTTCTTGGAAGGAAAGGCTGCGAACGATTTCTTTTACCTTCCTCCTAAGATTTTATCTACTTGGGAGGAGTTAGTTTCTTGGTTCAGGTCAACCTATGGGCAATCTAAAAGCCCAGCTGAATAGTTACCGGAGTACTATAACATCATCTATAAGGATGGTGAGACCATCAAGTCCTTCAACTTGTGTTTCACTAAGTTATACAATCAAATCCCTGAACTCATTCAACCTTAGAACCAAGCCTCTTTCATGCATTACTACAATGCATTACCTT
Organism: Picea mariana; assembly: GCA_032191745.1. Lineage (NCBI taxonomy): Eukaryota > Viridiplantae > Streptophyta > Pinopsida > Pinales > Pinaceae > Picea > Picea mariana. Next base: position 123,355 of record JASDQU010104953.1, read on the forward strand.
CCCCTATCATCATAGGATTGAGGAAAAATCCATTGATAACCTCGATTCCGCTCTGCATACTTGTTTAAAGTATGAAGAAAAACTCGAAAGAACGGGTCTTCCCTAGGGAGAATCAGTTAAAAAGACAGACATGTCCGCCCTCTTTCATCTAGTACAAGATAGGAATAATTTTATGATAGCGTATAAGAAAAAGGGAAATTTCTCCCCTCTAACCCCTAAAGCTTCATCCTCTTATGCACCCCCCTTTAGAAATCCAAATGAAAATAATTTTCAACCTAAAGTTATCTTGCCTTGAAGTTGGTGTAATTTTTGCAAGAAACACCACGACGAAGCCACATGTGAGGTAAGGAAGAGTGTCAGAGATAAGATATTTGGCAAAAGACCAAAAACTACCATCGTTGTCCTAGATTTTGTAGAGCCAGAAGATGTCATGATCATCAATACTAGGAACAAATCATACGCTACCAAAGGCAAATATGATCCTCCCCACAATTCTTCTAGCCCAAGTTCGTCATTGCTAGCTGCTACGGTTAAAGTTCCTAAGGTTCCTGACAGTCAAGGAACAACTTTCCCTCTCCCCTCTTCCAAATACAATATTCTAAATCAGTTGGCCAACATCAAAGAAGATTCCACCCTCCTGGACATGGGTGTCGTCCCCTAACAACAGAGGCATCTAAAACAATTCATGGAAGGAAAATCTTTTGTTGTATCCAACCTCTCTAAAGAGGTGAATGAAGAGGATTCATCTGTAAACAAAATAGTTGTGCATAACTTTAGATATCCTATAAAAAATCCCCCTTTTTATATTTCTCTAAAGATTATGGATAAGATTGCCCATCGTTGCCTCATTGATGGAAAATCGGGCCCAAGTGGGATGCTGAATATTATTATGGAAGAGCTAGGGTTTTCTTGTACAAATGAAAACTCCAGGAGCATGCTCTCTTATAATATTCTACAACAAACAACCATAGGAGAGATTAAATATGTGACCTTAGTTTTGTGTGCACACCCTAAAATAAGGACAACCCTTAGCATTAGGTAATTGACATGCCAGTAAGAAATTACTCAATCATCTTGGGAAAATATTGGCAAGCTTTGATGGGTGGATACCTCTCACTTGATGGGACACACTTGTCTGTTCCTCGGAATGGAAAAACCATTATAGTCCTTAGAGAGGGAAGGATTTCACCTTACATAGAAAGTGTTCCACAACCTAATGTGAACTATGTCGAACAAGACCTAGGGGTTTATTCCATCTTTGTTAAGGAATATAATATCCCGTTGGAACAGATTGATTTAGATGATGGTATGTGGAACATGCACTTCGATGGTTCATGCTCTAGTGAAGGTAATGAAGATGGAATAATCTTGTACTCTCCTGTGGGGAAAATTCATAACATTTCTTACAAGTTGGAGTTTTCTTGCACAAATAATTTCATTGAATTCAAAGCTTTATTACTAGGCATTGAAAACGCCTATAATATTGGTTGTGGTCACCTTTCAGTTTTTGGAGATTCTGAGCTTGTTGTGAACCTCGTATGTAATAGTTACTCCCGTAGAAACAAGTTGATGAAACAATACACCCAAATTGTTTGGGCTTATCTCAAACCTATTATCTTTCAACATCACTCATGTTAAGAGGGAATTGAACTCAGTGGCTGATCAGTTAGTTGTTTTTACAGCTTCTCCTAATCAACAACGTCTGCCACATAGACCTAATTGTACTTTCCAATCTCTATATCATCCACATATCCTTGACAATATAGAATCTTGGCAGGTCTTCCCTAGTGATGAGATCATTTGTGCTTTCATTCAAAATGAACCCTATAAGCCTAAGAAAATCATATCCATAGAAGATAACAAGTGTTGTATCCTTTTCATCACATAAATGAGCAAAAGAGGGACACTTACAAGTCGAGTTGGGTTAGCTAGACAGGAAAGAAATGAGTGCAAGAGTTAGAAACATCAAGCACAATAAGCAAATAAACGACTAATCTAATAACAATTAAAGAAACTAAACTAATGTGCATAAGGGAAATAGAACCAAAAATAAACAGCATTCATGCCACCAATGGATAGATTGTATTAGTGGGAAAAAACCAAAGAGAAAGGGAGGCTTATGGGTCCCCTCTTCCTCCAAGGGAGGGCTCTTGAACCCCCAATGATTGAGATCTTCTTACAAATAACAAACTAAAAGGAAATGGTGAATAAATACAAAGCTCATTCACTTAAGAGGTGATGTGAATGGCCCAATGAAATGGTGCTTGTATGCTCTAATGAGGAAAGAGGTTCCTCCAAGAGAATATAGGAAGCATAATAATACAAATGAATTCTTGAAAATATAGTGCACCCATGTCCTCTTTTTATAGAAAATATTTGAGGCATTATTCAACGAGTCTTTAGTGTGAACAAGGGGATATTTAGGGCACCCTTAGGTCTTTGAACAACCCCCCACTCAGATTCAACTAGGATTTGGGTGTCAAATTGATTTGGGAGATAAACCAGAAGTGGGTGGAAGGCCGACCAAAATCATAAATGCGTCGTTATGAGGTGTGTGCAGATTTTTGCGTCCACAGCCGTGGTTTTATGGATATCATGCATCGTATCGTTTGATTTCACCATCAGAGAGGGGAACGGGTTTTATAATAGTATGTTTTCACTGCAATTTAATTGTTAAATTGATTATAGGAATGGAATCGAGCACGTTTTTAAAATAACTTGTGTCTATATTTGATTTGAGGAATTATTTTATGGGTAGCGGTTAAGGTTTTGATGCTAAACAGAGTTGAAACAATTGATTGTGTGTTCATTGGGATTTCGTTTTGAATATTAAATGGAAGAAATGAGAGGAACATAATTCTTTATACAGGATGTTGAAGATCATAGTGATTTTGAATATGATGACACTATGTTAATTAAAAATCTTAAAGATTTAATTGTGGGAAATGAACAAGTATTAACACACAGTAATTGTTAGATTGATCACAACAATTGTTTAGTTGGTATTGGATCGTTTGCATTAAATACATAATTGTTTAATGGATTACTTAATTGATTTTTCGAATAGTATCCGCTCTTTTCCCCTACAATTATTTCACTTTTCGCTAATTACAATTCCCCTGCCTTCCCATATTCATTATCCATTCCATGTTCCTAAAATTTAATTACAGTTAAAGGAACCTCTGTATTATGACAGTTTAAGATCGCATGGATGGATTACAGTGATATATTCTTTGGTTTACATTACAGTTGATTGTTTTTCATCTATGAGTAGTAATCATGATCTTTTCCCCCTCATTTAAACATTTTTCACTCAATACAAGCCCTCGAATATCCCAGAACCTTTTTCACCACCTGCTCACTGACAACTATTAAACAATTTGTATGGATTGGATTGCATGAGTCTGATATGTCGTTGAGCCAAATTTGATTTCATATTTTAAAAATGTTGTCATGTATGGTTGCTAAAGAAATTATTTGCAAATCAATTATGCATACAGGAATGAGATGTTTCAGCAGAGGTAGTCATGGAAGAGGTAACTTAGGGAGAGGTAATTGGAATAGGGGCCCTAGAAGGCCAAGATTTTCTATAAACTTTGATGCAGACTCACAAGAGTTAGGCCAGTTATTTCAAGCAGTGTTTTTTAACTGGATTAGGCAAGGAGTGGTCCAACCTATGCCCAAAAGGCCTCCCTTCAAGGCCCCATAGGTCCCTGGTATTCCCATGACTCCTCATGTCTCACTACAGCCTTAAGTTCCCAAAAATGACGGATGGCAAGAGATTGTCCACCCAACAGTATTCCAACATCGTGGCTAACCTAACTTGTCTTTACCTACTCCCCCGCCTATTAATCAAATTTTCTAAGATTCCCCTGTCCACTCACCAGTTCAATCTTCCCATGCGAGCAAAAGGTGGAAAATCGAGGCCCACAATGCCCCCGACAAAGGAAAATCCATTGGTGCCCCTTCCTCACCCTCCAATGACTCTGATAAATCTGTGTCCTCCCGCATGCATTTCAGGGATGATTGCTCTCATGTGATCAGCGAGATTAGGCCTAAAGGATCAACATGGCCTAAGGAAAATTCAGAGGGATCAAAAGGTGACAATAGAAACAAGGAAAATATTGCCTCTGAGAGTGGAAAATATGGATTTTAAGTTTTTTTTATTTATTAATTGTTGAGAACAGTTGACTTCTAAAATTTTTGACAGCACACTATTTTTGGATATATGGTTAATATATTTTGGAAATAATTTCAGTTATCATTGAGATAAATTGTCAAATATGAATGTGATGATGGGAGTCACAAGGAGGGATGTTTTTTTTAATTAAATAGTTGTGTTATGATTGTTAAAATCTAAAGGGAGTCACAAGGGGTCCCACCTACTAGTTATTATTTATTTAAAAACCCTTATTATGATTTATTACTTTTCCCCCTAACTAAAAGTTGGTTGAGTTTTAGTTAACTCAACTAAGGAAGTAGTTCAACTAATTCAACCAATTCTAATTTGCTTAAAGGAAAAAGGAAAGGGAGGAACAAGAGGAGAATAGAAGGAGAAGCATACTAAGGTTTTCTCTTTGAGCTTTTGTTGAGATAATTGAGTTTTCATTCTTTCCCTAATTCATTTGAAGCCTAATTCTTTTTTATGATAGCATGGTCCTATTGTAGACAACAAGATTCAGGGTTTAGTTACATCATTCAGACACTTGTTTTTCAGAGGTGATGATCTATCTTTGATAGTCTGTGTAGACTTGTCTGTTTCTGAATTAGATTTCATGACTGACAAAGGCTATTGTGCTGAGTCGAGTTTATAACAATCTATGGCAAGATGATCCAGCTTTTAAATTTTATTTTTTTATTTTCTGTCAGAAGTCCTTTTGTATGTTTCATCGGGGACGTCTAAGTTTGACTATGGTCCTTTTGTAAAGAGAACGATTCTATGAGGATTTGGAATGAAATAAATGATTGCTGTATGTCTCATCTATTTTTATTATTGACTTGGTGTCTCTACTTCTGTCTCTATATTTATTTCAGCATCTGATATGTTCAAAAATTACATAAAAATGTTTTTTTCAGCAAACTTTTATTTATAAAACAACAACCTAAGCACTTGTAAACAATACTCATGAATTAGGATATCGATTTTGATGGCTATAAACATAGGGTGATATTCTCGTCTATCTTTATTTATCGAAGTCGCATCTGAAAATGTTTGAGTAAGATCATTTCATATATTTTCCTCAACATTTATTTGGCGACCATACTCAGGAGATATTCAATATCTCTCTGGTTAATTTGTATGCTTGATGAGCATCAAATACATCTATTTTTTTCTGATATTGATTCTCTAATAGATTTATTTATTAATGATTGTGCATGTTGCAAGGCAACCCAATATTGAGCCCGGTCTTCAAGATCTGACCAGCATTGCTTTGAACTTGTTCAACACCATTTTAGACACTTCCAATACTCGTGATGAGCTTAATCATTCATGGGCAGCAGTTGAACAAGATATTAGTGCCCAAGAACGTTTGGAATTTAGACGTAGACAACCTAGAAATCAGCAGTAACCTTCGTTTTCCTCCAGTTATGGCCTTACTTTCATGTCCTTAGACTCTCGTGTTTCTAGAAGAAGAAGAGGCTTATCACCTAAAATTAATCCTATTGTTGAAATAAGAAGGAATGTTGTGTTATAAACCCAAAAAAGTTCTCTAAGGAGAACGTTTTTTTGATTCATCCAGTTCGTCTTTCTCTCCATCACCTATCATCCACAAGATGGAATATAGTGGTGGCTCTGGTGGCACTGGAAGTTCTTCCTCCTCTCAGTATTCAGCTTCGTCGATGATTGGTAGCTTATATAGCCACCATATCCATGTCCAATCAACCATAAATCCCACCAAAGTCATTAAAAAGAATGGGATTTTTTAGTTTGAAGTAAACACCACAACCACACCATGGCATGTGTCCTCTCCTCTTAACCTAGCACCTGTTACTCGTCCACTTCCTAAATTCAAAGATCATCTCCCTAGGTTTTCGGGAAATAACATTGTCACTACAAACGAACACATGGTGGAATTTTCTAATGCTTGTCACAACATAGGAGCCAATGACAATAATAATTGCATGCATTTATTCGTCAATTTCTTGGAAGGAAAGGCTGTGGCCGATTTCATTGACCTTCCTCCTAAGATTTTGTCTACTTGGGAGGAGTTAGTTTATTGGTTCAAGTCCACCTATGGGAAATCTAAAAGCTGAGCTGAATAGTTACAGGAGTACAATAACATCACCTATAAGGATGGTGAGACCATCAAATCCTTCAACTTTCATTTCACTAAGTTATACAATCAAATCCTTGAACTCATTCAACCTCAGAATCAATCCACTTTCATGCATTACTACAATGCATTAGCTTCCCCTATCATCATAGGCTTGAGGAAAAATCCATTGATAACCTCGGTTCCCCTCTACATACTTGTTTAGAGTATGAAGAACAACTCGAAAGAACAGGTCTTCCCTAGGGAGAATCGGCTAAACATACAGACATGTCCGCCCTCTTAAATCTAGTACAAGATATGAATAATTGTATGTTAGCGTATAAGAAAAAGGGAAATTTCTCTCCTATAAACCCTGGAGCTTTGTCCTCTTATGCACCCCCCTTTACAAATCCAAATGAAATTAATTTTTAGTCTAAAGTTATCTTGCCTCGAAGTTGGTGTAAATTTTGCAAGGAACACCACGAGGATGCCACATGTGAGGTAAGGAAGAGTGTTAGAGATAAGATATTTGGTAAAAGACTAGAAACTACCATCATTGTCCTAGATTTTGTAGAGCCAGAAGATGTCATGATCATCAATACTAGGAACAAATCCTACGCTACCAAAGGAAAACATGATCCTCCCCGCAATTCTTCTAGCCCAAGTTCATCATCACTAGCTGCTACGGTTTAGGTTCCTAAGGTTCCTGACAGTCAAGGAACAACTTTCCCTCTCCCCTCTTCCAAATACAATAAATTTAAATCAGTTGGCCAACATCAAAGAAGATGCCACCCTCCTATACATGGTTGGCATCCCTAAACAATAGAGGCATATAAAAAATTTCATGGAAGGAAAATCTTTCATTGTAGCCATCCTCTCTAAAGAGTTGAATGAAGTAGATTCATCTATAAATAAAATAGGTGTACATAACTTTAGATATCCTGTAAAAAAAAAAACCTCTTTATATTTCTCTAAATATTATGGATAAGATCGCCCATTGTTGCCTCATTGATGGTGGTCCGGGCCGAAGTGTGATGCCGAAGATTATTATGGAAGATATTGGCTTGTCTTGTACAAATTAAAACTCTAGGAGCATGCTCTCTTATAATAGTCTACAACAAACAACAATAGGTGAGATTAAAGATGTGACCATAGTTTTGTGCCCACACCCTGAAATAAGGACAACCCTTAGCATTCAGGTAATTGAAAAGCCAGTAAGAAATTACTTAATCATCTTGGGAAGATACTGGCAAGCTTTAATGGGTGGATACCTCTCACTTGATGGGACACGCTTGTCTGTTCCTCGAAATCGAAAAACCATTATAGTCCTTAGAGAGGGAAGGATTTCACCTTACATTGAAAGTGTTCCACAACCTAATGTGAACTATGTCGAACAAGACCTAGGGTTTATTCCATCTTTTCTAAGGAAGATAATATCTCGTTGAAACATATTGATCTAGATGATGCTATGTGGCACATTCACTTCGATGGTTCATTCTCTAGTGAGAGTAATGGAGTTGGAATAACTTTGTACTCTCCCTTGGGGAAAATTCATAACTTTTCTTACACGTTGGAGTTTGCTTGCACAAATAATGTCATTGAATTCGAAGCTTTATTATTAGGCATTGAAAACGCCTATAATCTTGGTTGTGGTCACCATTCAGTTTTTTGAGATTCCGAGCTTGTTGTGAACCTCGTACATAATATTTAATCCCCTAGCAACAAGTTGATGAAACGATACAGGCAAACTGTTTGGGCACTTATCTCGAACCTATTATCTTTCAACGTCACTCATGTTAAGAGGGAATTGAACTCAATGGATGATCATTTAGTTGTTTTTACAGCCTCTCCTAATCAAAAAATTCTGCCACATAGACTTGATTGTACTTTCCAATCTCTATATCATATCCCTGACAATATAGAATCTTGGAAGGTATTCCCTAGCGATGAGATCATTTATGCTTTCATTCAAAATGAACCCTATAAGACCAAGGAAATCATATCCATAGAATATAACAAGTGTTGTATCCTTTTCGTCACCTAAATGAGCAAAAGAGGGACACTCACAAGTCTAGTTGGGTTAGCTAGACAGGACAGAAATGAGTGCAAGAGTTAGAAAAATCAAGCACAATAAGCAAATAAATGACTAATCTAATAACAATTAAAGAAACAAAACTAATGTGCATAATGGAAATAGAACCAAAAATAAACAACATTCATGCCACATATGGATAGATTGTATTAGTGGGAAAACACCAAAGAGAAAGGGAGGCTTATGGGTCCCCTCTTCCTCCAAGGGAGGGATATTGAACCCCCAATGATTGAGCTCTTCTTACAAATAACAAACTAAAAGGAAATGGTGAAGAAATCCAAAATTGATTCACTCAAGAGGTGATGTGAATGGCCCAATGAAATGGTGCTTTTATTCTCTAATGAGGAAATAGGTTCCTCCAAGAGAATATAGGCAGCATAACAATACAAATGAATTCTTGAAAATATAGTGCACCCATGGCCTCTTTTTATAGAAAAAATTTGAGGCATTATTCAACCAGTCTTTCGTGTGAACAAGGGGTTGTTTAGAGCACCCTTAGTTCTTTGACCAGCCCCCCACTCATATTCAGCTCAGATTTGGGTGTCAAATCGACTTGGGAGATGAACCAGAAGTGGGTGGAAGGCCGAACAAATTCATAAATGCATCGTTCTGAGGTGTGCACAGCTTTTTACATCCATAGTCACAGTTTTATGGATATCGTGCATTGTATCGTTTGATTGCACCATCAGAGAAGGGAATGGGTTTCATAATATTATGGTTTCATTGCAATTTAATTGTTAAATTGATTAGAGGAATGGAATTGGGCACGTTTTTAAAATAACTCGTGTCTGTATTTGATTTGAGGAATTAATTTATGGATAGTGGTTAAGGTTTTGATGCTAAACAGAGTTGAAACAAATGATTGTGTGTTCATTGGGAGTTTGTTTTAAATATCAAATGGAAGAAATGAGAGGAACAGAATTCTTTATACAGGATGTTGAAGATCATAGTGATTTTGAATATGATGACACTGTGTTAATTAAAAATGTTAAAGATTTAATTGTGGACAATGAATAAGTATTAACACACAATAATTGTTAGATTGATCACAACAATTGTTTAGTTGGTATTGGATCGTTTGCATTAAAGGAAACTTTGTATTATGACAGTTTAAGATCACATGGATGGATTACAGTGATATATTCTTTGGCTTACATTGCAGTTGATTGATTTTCATCTATGAGCAGTAATCATGATCTTTTCCCCCTCATTTTAACATTTTTCACTCAATACAACCCCTCACATATCCCAGAACCTTTGTTCACCACCTGCTTACTGACAACTCTTAAATAATTTGTAGGGATTGGATTGCATGAGTCTGATATGTTGTTGAGCCAAATTTTATTTCATATTTTAAAAGAGTTGTCATGTATGGTTGTTAAAGAAACTATTTGCAAATCAATTATGCATATAGGAATGATATTTTTTAGCAGAGGTAGTCATAGAAGAGGTAATCGAGGGAGAGGTAATTGGAAGAGGGGCCCTAGAAGGCCAAGATTCTCTATACACTTTGTGTTGGATCATGTTTTCATTGATTCCAATGGTTTGATTGATCGATGTCATTGATTGATGTCAAGTGATTGATTGATGTCAAAGGATTGATTGATTGATGATTTATGTAATATAATATGTATTGTCCTTGATGAGAATTCATAGATGAAGATGGATCAATGAGTTGTCATTGATCCAAGTAGTGCCACTTGGAGGAATTGCATAAAACACACTGAATAACATTGTGTGTCAGTTTCAGATCTTTATTCAGTACAGGTACAAAGTTATGATTATTTCAAGTTAGGGTTGTTGACTAATCCAAAACTAGTCATGGTTGAGATAAGCAGTTGATGAGTTGGCACATACATGAGGTGTATAGTTGATGATGT
>JASDQU010104954.1:9711-45909 GCA_032191745.1 Picea mariana
ATTTGCTTGCATCGATATATTTTCTTAGATGATATATAACATTCAGTATGTAATATACAAGTATATATATGTATATGTCTGTAGATTCCATACTGTTTCGTACCTTTCCCTTTAAACGAGGAAGGAAAGCTCATCTATTAAATATGAACTCTCTGAAAATTTTAATTATGGAGATACCCATAACTTTATCATATATTTAGACTTGTTAGAATACAATGATACATAGTTAATACTGTGTAGAAGGTCAATTACAGAGGAGACAATTTCAGAACTAGATTATCTGTTATAAATTCCACATATGAACAGATTTTCCACAAGATATTTTACTTCAACACAAACAAGTGCATATATCAGATGTACATAATCATTCTAATAGAGAAGGAGACGCATTAACATATCTGACCCAGTTCACGAAGATACAAAGGGAACAACCACGTTCCTCCCAACCGTAGAATAGGGCAACCAAAGCACTTGCCCTATTCACCCCCTAACCTGACCATGAATCCATGAGGGAAAACTTGGAATCTCCTCTTCAACAATGTCTTCCTCTATCAATAGTCTTATCCCTTTTCTCACACTCATAAATCACTTTTCATAATAACAAGTATCTTTGTAGTTCTCCTTTCTAGCACACTAGGCAACGTCTAGCCTCCTCACATATGCTATTTTCAAAACCATCTTTTTGCCTAGGTATTTTTTCCTCTTTTGGGATGTTTCGCAAATTTCTAAATCCCTGATTTTTAGGGGATGCCAATGGCCAAATCCCTAATTTTCCACTTGTAACAATCATCCCTAAGGTAGTTCCAACATGTTCCCCACTCATGGAGTCATGGTCAGTTGATTTCAACATGGCTGTTCCATTTATCCTCCTACAATAATTATAAAATATTCTATTTTCATACAAGTGTCATGGTAAAATAGTTATTTGGGTCAAATTAGATATCTTCTCAAAAGTCATAATAATTAATTACAATTTACCAAATTCGAAATTCAGAATATCCATAAATGGCAAAAATTTTCCAAATTTGAATTTACCAAAAACGAAATAATTTTCCTAATAATTTTTCGATTCAAAAATAATTTATTTTTGGGGTTGTCACACCTAGACATGGGTAAACCCATGGGATATCATCCCCATACCCATTACATAAGCCCAAAATCCAAAAATCCCTAAAAGGGGGCTGATATCCCATGATCTCTATTTCGACTTGCGCTCCGCCTTCAACAGCCTATCGAAAAAAAAGGGTCAAAAGTGACCAAGGATATTCAAAACTTGGTCAAGGGCCAACAACATTTTTCACCTTCTTATCCTCATCAACATATTCATTATTGAAGTACTTATCCATGGATCTTATCCATTCCAACAACTCTTCAACATCTAAATTTCCTTCATACATTGGGATGTCTATCTTTTATCTAGCTCCCAACTTCACAACAACTTTCAGTAAGAATTCTTCGGCCACATATTCCCCTGCAACTTCTTCTTTGACCTCTATCTCTTCACTTTCTACATCACTGATGTCTCCAACATTAGGTGCTCTTCTCTGTGCTGCTTCCACCACCTCCAACCTGGAACAAAGTTCTCTCATTTCTCTTTCTACAACACGATTGGCTATAGGTGGCTACATGTGTCTCCTTTGTGGCATTGTGCTGACTGGTTCTCAGACACAGAGTTCAATTTCATGTTCCCTTTCTCTACCTAAAAAAAATCAGGCTCTAATATGACTTGATGCAGACCCCCCTACTCTCCCTCGGGGCTACACGACCTCCCAGTCAAGGATCTTAATCTCCTCGAGTTGGATTAGATCCTTGAGACCTTTATGGTCTCAAAATAAATCAAACACATGCCCTGTTATCAACCAAGGCGCAGTTCATATGGTACCCGCCTTGCTCCGGTCTGATCATCTTTCGTCGTCCTTGAGGTTTTCACGGTCATTATTGATTTTTTCATTGATCGAAAGTTCACAGTGGTTGTGGGGTTCCAACATTCTCTTTATCAGAGGGATCAATCTCTGAAATAAAAAAAGTACTCGTCCAACTCGATCTAATCGTGGTTGTTGGTGAATTGCGGGTTGTGAACTAAGAAGTCGACTAATTTCACCTCTACACTCGGGAATGATCCCCATCGTCGATATCTGTTCACAGATCAATGAGCACCCATGGGCCTTGCTTTCTTAGCAATTTTTCCAAAGCTTAAAACCAACGGGTGCTAGCTCCTTCTGCTAGCTCTTCTTTTCATAAGACCTCAAGCTATGACCCAAGGCTTAACCTTCTGGTGCTTCGCAACTTCAAAAATTTCAACGAGGACTAGATCAATGGTCCTTGCCCTCCTTCGCAACCAATGATCAAGATCTACTTTAGGACTCTGTGCTTCGAGAGTTTGGGATGTTTCAACCTTCGCTTTCCCCCAGAGTATTCTATACTCGAAGTTCTAGATCAAGCACCACACATTCACCCAAATCAATGACTCTAGTCCACTTCGGGACTTTGACCTTCGGGAGTCTCAAATTCTCCACACTCACTTTCTCCTGGAGCACTTTCACCCAGAGTTCACGATCCATTGACATGTGCCTCCCATAGATCGATGACTAGAAGCCACTTCAACTATTCGGGCTTCGAGAGTTTCAACTCATGCAAACTTGTCTTCTCCTAGAGTGTGTTCACCTAAAGATGACAAATTTTCACCATGTGTCCTTTTGGATCTGACGGTCCATATATTTTCCTCTTCCGTTGACTTCCTTTCAGAGTGTTAGGCCTCCGAACTTCCTGATCTCTCACCACGTGTTCTTCGCAACAGATTGTTGTGATCTACTTCGACCTTCAGGACTTCGGGAGTTTGTCACACTCCAAAATTGAAATCTTCTGAAGTGACTTTCCCCAAAGTTTCAAATATTTTTACCTGTACCTCCTGACGACCATCAACCAAGATCTATTTTGACCTTCATCTCTTAGGCAATTTTTCTCTCTCCTTGTCTACAAAACTTTTGAAGTGCTTCCTCTTCAGAGTTGTAGATATTACGCCACCAGTCCCTCTGGATGATGGATGGTCCCTAACCTCTTCAAGACTTTGGAAAATTCCTCACTCTTGTGTGCATAATGAGACTTAAATATCATGCACTTTACCTAGATCCAACAGTCTAGAAAGATTCTGCTTCCTCTTGGATGGATCTTGACCGATAACTCGGTGAATCTTCAGAGCTTCACTCCCTTTGAATATTTATTCTCACAATTTCTCTTAAGCTTTGTTTCATGGACCCTTTGACTCCTTAGAGGGCTACTTTGACACTTATTTGAACTTAGAATCTATGCACTCCTTGTAATATATCCTGACGCAAGACTTAGCTTCTTGCGGGTGACTGTGCACACCTTGCAACAGTCCCTTTGCACTCCTTGCAAATGAAAGTTTCACGCTATCTCTTCCAAGCTTCTGAGTCGAAATAGACTATGTCAACACACTCCTTGCGGAATGTTTGCACACCTTCCATGAACTCAACGAAGAGAAAATAATTGAATCTTATTCAAATACTTGACAGTTTCATATACTCAATAATATAACTCATTCATTCATGAAAATAGAAATAATAGGGAAATTGTAAACAGTAGCAACACCATCCATTGGGTCAATATCCCTCTATTATATTCATTCAGATGTAAATGGATACAACTCTGATAAAAACAAACTTACATTCAATAACAACTATCTCCTACTAATCTGCAGCAGCCTTATTCAGGCATACTATGCACCTACTTATACAAGAGGTCCTCTAGGGTTCCCTCCAACTACCTATTTGATCGAAATAAAAGCTTACAACTACTTAGTCCTATTATAATAAATGTTTGTGACAGACAATTTAAGGAAGATCTTTAGATCCACACCAAAATCAAATAACTCAAGGAATATCTGATCTCTTCTGGATTGACGCGATCGTTCAACCCCCCAACATTAAAACTTCTCTGATTCATCATTTACTCAAAAGTTCTCTGAGATACACCATCTTTCAAAATTTAAAATTTTACTCAAAAGACGTGCTAGGTGCTATGCTGTTATCCCATGTGGCTTTGCTGACAATGCTCCTGCATCACACATTAAAATTTCTCCACACCTTTTGAACATAAGGTTCTCCTAAGTCAATACAATTTGTCAATAGGGTTTTCCATGCTTCATGGCCCTTGACATTTCTAATGTTCCATTTGGAACACAAGACATGAGCCTAAGTTATAGTGGTGATAATTCCCATTCCTCCTTTGTCTCTAGGTGTACAACACAAGGTCCAATTGACTCCATGGAAGTCTTTATCTCCACAAGTTAGCTCACGAAAAAATTATTGAGAATAGTTTCTAGCGAAAAGCAAGCTCCCATTGAAGGAACCCAACATCCAAACTTTAATGTAGATTAGGGATTGCACAACAAGGGACATATGCATCATGATCCATTTGTCAATCTTATTTTCCACTCTTTGCAACATTGTCTCCCAAAGTTCCTTGGGGGAGGCATAAAAGGAAAAGAGGATTCCCATGGACTTAAATACTTGGATAGGGTGTATATAGGCCCAAACTTACCCCATCAATCAGTTTGATGCCTCCCTTTGTATAAGGTGAAAGAATCGATTCTTGCTCATTTGGTAGCTTGGGCTTTGAGACCTCATAAAATATGTGCAAGCAATCCATAATGTGACCCAAAATTTATTTTTCTTCTATAATTGTCATTCAAGAATCATCTGCAAAATGCCCCTTCACTAGTGTTCCACAATCAGGGCTAGGGAGAGGGATACCTTTGATAATGCCAAATGTCATTCTATTATGAAGAAGGTGTTCAATGGTTTATGTTTCCATTATAGATTAGGCAGAGGCTGAGGGAATCCTTGCATTATAGATTTGGAAAGGCCTATTTTGTTTGATTTGTATTTATTAATAAAAAGGCATGCAATAACTTATGAGAAGAGGGTTTCCACTGCTTTGAGAAAAACAGGCCAAACCCTGATGATTTTAGCATGGAAATAATGAAAGGCCAATCCACCCTATTTATCATTCTCAAGGATTTGGTTCATAAAATTGTGGCAGATGCACTTTCAAGGAAAGAACGTCATCATGGTAATATCAGATCGACTAACAAAGTGTGCCATTTTTTCTCTCTTTCTCAACCTTTTAAAGAAATTACAATAGCTATAACATTCATGGAAATATTCCAAAAGCTACACAGAGTCCCCAAGTTTATTGTAGGTGACATAGATCCAATTTTAACTGGAAATTTTTGGACTGAATTATGTTCTTGTTTGGGTACTTAATTGGCTCACAACTCATCTTACCATCCTCAATCCGATGGGAAAAATAATGTTGCGAATAAATGTCTAGAAATATATCTTTGTTTCTTTGCATATGATAAATAGACATAATGGGTCAAGTGGTTTCCCTTGGAAGAATGGTGGTACAACACATCCTTCCATACTTCATAAAAAATGTCCCTATTTCTGGCTCTTTATGGATATCATCTTCCATCCATCACATCGCCCTTGAAAGGGACTACAAAGGTTCATATAGTGGAGGAACATATAGGGCACTAACAATTGGCTCTCAAACTATTGTAGGACAACTTGGTTGTGGCACAAAATAGGATGAAACAACAAGCAAATCAACATTGGAGTGAAAGGGAATTTGAAGTGGGGGATTGGGTAGTTTTTAGGCTACAACCATATAAACATTTGTCCCTCAAGCAACAAAAGAAGGGAAATAAATTAGAACCCAAATATCATGGCCCTTATTAGTTATTTCAAAGGATTGGAAGTATGGATTACAAATTGAAGTTGCCTCCATATTCATGTGTACATCTAGTCTTCCATGTTTCTTGCTTAAGTAAAGTAATCAATGACAATATCCTAGTCCAAACTGTTGTTGTAGGAAAATCTCCTTGTGGACAGGTAGATCTCCTCTTGAGAGCTATACCCTTAACTCTAAGACAAAAGGTGCTTAACATGGACATTGACTTCCCTTTAGATCTAATCAAGCTGATGAACAAAAGAGAAGGAGGAAGGGATGTACCTTATGAACGTCGTTTGTCCCTGCAAGGTCCAGGATGAGCTTCGATCTTGAGCTCCTTGGTAGGTTCTGAAAGAAAAACAAAAGTACAAAAGACTTCCTACTCTACTAAGATTAGCTAAAAAATAGATCCATCTACTGCAGACAAAATTATATGGAACAAGTACAAGTTTGAAAGAAACAGGCCAAGCATTGATTGTATTGATGAGAAAAACAATGAAGAATACTTACAACCATAGATGTGAGTGCAACAGCTTCATCAAGCTCTCTTTGTCCAAACCCTTTCTTAAACAATCCACACACCGAATGCTGATGTTCCAAATGACATCTTCCTCATGAGGTCATAAGTTAAATGCTTCACAATACTTTCCCCTCACTTCTCATGAGATCATAAGTTTGGTATCTCTGAACTCTTATATCTCCCCCTCCTCCATGGAAATCCATCATTATATAGGATTTCGAGGCTTAACCACCATGGAGAGGATCTCTCATCAGATCCACTAAGAAAGGGATCTCTAAGATATTTAGGGAGAAAATATTTCTTAAGGATTTTGGGGAGGAAATCTCTCTCAAGGATTTTAAGGAGGAAATATTTCAACCATCCATGAGATCCTCCACCTTCTCTAAAAAATAGGAAACCAAATGTGAGGTGTATTCTCACACTTAATTACTTTTTTTCCCATGAATATTAATAATAATTCTCGTGCACTTGATTCTCACACTTAATCAATTTCTTTTCCATGAATATTAATAATAATTCATGTGTACTTGGTATTTTGTCCTTCATGTAATATACCCCTCCTCCAATTGACTATGGATTGTGACATAGGTTATTCCATGGTGTCAAGGTGTATGAAATGCTTATATGACACTTTACGACACTTAGGGCGAGGTACCTAGGTGTGAAAATTTCATGTGTAACAGAATTCCCCCTAAAGTGTGAGGTTAGAAGAGAGAATGATGGCTGAAACACTTTACAAATATTTAAAGCAAGGGTGTGGACTCAGAGAACCTGGTAGAAGATGAAAACAAACATCAAACAAATGTTATGACATGTTTCAAACCCAAGGTAGGCATACCTATGCTTGAGTGATAAAATACTTTCAAGGTATGGACGCCATATAATACACTTCGGATCCATAATTATATTGATAAAATGGTATAGCCACTGAAGATACACTGTGGATCTATACTCCCATGACCTGAAATGATCGTAGCCATGAAGAATACACAGTGGATCTACAAGATGACAAGACATAGCCATGACTAATACAAAGTGGATCTATGTGACAATATATGTGTCAATGTTCAAGAGAAACTCCATCGCAACCTAGGAAAAGTACATATCAAAGTGATCACTCAACCCAGGGTCTTCTTACTGATCCCAATGTAGTACGAATCTAACCATGTGAATATATGTCCTAATGTCGAACATGGTAGAAACCACTTGATTACCGGTCAATGATGTAAACCATTAACAAGCGCGAGGGAGGTCACCATTGATGTCAATGATTCCCAAGGTACTCTAGTACATTCCAACGAATGTGAATGGATGAGATGAAGTCAAACATCCATGGAATCATCTGATCAGAGGTCAATGATGTAAACCCACTGTCGAACGTGAGGAGGCCTGCAGGTCCCAAATTACTAATTGGTTTCTAAGTCTAGTTCCTGGATAATGTGTTGAAGTCGACAGGAATAGACTCATTGAAGGAGGGCCTTGATGTATTCCCCATCAATGAAACGAAACAGACAAAGATATGTAATTTGGTAGATCAAATGAACATGGACTGACACGGGTATTGAGACAAGGTATTTGTGATGGTTGACTCTCGAGGTGGATACTTCCCTTGAACACTGAGGCACAACAACAGAAACATGACATGGACCAAAACACGATGATGCAGCGGATACTGTGACTTTCGTCGGGTGACCCAAAGGAGTAAAAAAAACTCAAAGGATTGGTTCAGTGCAGAGGTTCAACAAATTACTATGTGCGTAAAGACAAAGTGCCATGTTCAAGGGCGACTCTAAGAGTTACTGGTAACGTTCTAAAAATCTGCTTGGCTTGCTTCCTTCAATTTTTCCCCCATCCAGATAGACGAGTACCTCTTTTTAATTTAACTAGCTCAAGGAGGGTAACACATGCTTGATATAACTCACCTTCAGTAAGTTCCTCTTCCTTTGTTTAACAAACTGGAAGAAGTAAGGGTTCGGTCCCATATGGGCCCTTTAGTGTATAATTATTTAACGAGTCCAGAGAAGGTAAACTCGGTGGTTTTTCATATTTAGAGAGTCTGAAAACAACTTAAAGGTGACTCCAATGTTTTCCTTTTTCATAATGTTAGTCTTGTGAGGCCGAAAAAGAGATAAATTATCACTCAAAAGACGCCCTTTCAAACCTTTTAATGAGTGGGAAAGGAAGTAAGATCACTTGGCATTTTTTTCATATTTAGAGAGTCTGAAAAGAAAATAAAGACGATTCCAGGGGGTTCCTTTTTTGTGTATGCATACAGGTCCAAAAAAGAGATAAAATTTTACCCATATGCATTCTCATGTATTTACAAGATAAAGAACAAAGACTAAGCTCGGTATGCCCCCAGCTTGAAAGCCAGTGGCTTAACTCCAGAATGATCATCAAAGGCTGGAGACATGCCCTCCAAGCTTCAATTCATTCATTGACTTTGAGGTTGTCACCAATTTCTCTACTAGATGAGAAAAAGGAGAAGGGTGGATGAAAATAAGGTTCAAGAGAGGTGACTATTTCATTTTTTTAATGAGATAGACATAGGAAAAGAACTATGCTCAGGGTTCCGGGTTCGATCCCCGGATTGCTGTTTCATTTTTTAACGAGCTTGCTACAGAGAGGAAAACTATGCTCGTGGCCTCTGTTTCATTTTTTAACGAGCTTGCCACAGAGAAGAGAAACTATTCCCATGGATTCTGCTTGATCATGGCTTCCAAAAGAATAATGCTCCGAAAGGATACCATGTCAAGAGATAAAACTTGGTCATGGCTTCCAAGAGATCTTCGCTGGATGAAAGATAATCACTCTGGAAGGAACACATGTCGAGGGCCACGACAGGGGTAAGGATATCAGGCTCCAATAGCCCTACCAAATAAATCACCATGTCAACTACCAGATCCAAATCATCGGAAGTCGAAGGCATGGGAGACGATAGAAAACCGACATCAGGAGGGGAGATAGACTGTATATCTGCCCGAATTTCATCATGAGGGGGAAGAAAAGAGGATTGATGATGGTTATCATCTCGAGGTAGCTCGTCAATGCTCAACATTTCCATGATATATTCATACAAGGGAAAAATTGGGGAAATGTAATCGATCGCAGATGACAAGGAACTCAACCGTGATTGCATCAAGGAACCATCAGGTGCCAATAGATGTTGGTCATCCGATGAGGGAGAAGCGGATTGGATAGAAACGTATGATGTTTCGGATGGACTAAGTGGCACAGTGTCACCTAATGCATCGAATTCCAATGGATGAGGTACAATCCAAGGGTCAGATGATTCCAGAGATTGATAACCAGAGATTAATGAAGAAGGGAAAATCATACTAGAAACAAAAAACAATTCTTGAAATAAGGATCAAGCGACTACAAAATCAAGCAATTACCGAGTACCTTGTCAAATGGAAGAACCTGCTAGTGGAAGAGGCAACATGGGAAGATGAGTTCTTCATGCATAAACACTCGCATTTAGTCAAGTGTCGAGGAAAATACTTGTTTGAAGGGGAGGGGCATGTTAATCCCTAGACAAAGCCCCATGTTAAGTATAAAACCAATTATTAACCCCTATATATTGAATTATTACAATTATAGTGTTATATTTGTATGTAGGTGTTGATCCATTTTCATTTATCATCCTTGCATTCCAAGTTTAACCATGTATATAACCTTTCTCCATGTTTTCATTTCCATTTCATAGTCCATCGCGTTGCATATTGTTTCATTACTTCATGATATGTCAGGAGAAATTTTCATATGCACACAATACTTTTATTATGTGGAAAAATCAAAACCTTCCCTCTATGCTTTGCTTAAAATAGTTTCTTTGCACAACCTTTTGTTCCACACTTCTACCACCCTTATTTTGCACCTTGTGTCCATGAAATTACACCCCTTTAAGACTTAGCCATTTTTATGATTTATCCTATGCAAATATTCCCTCCTATGCGGATATTCCCTCCCATACTCTATACAGTCTCACTTCACTCCTACCTCCAGTCGCTCTTACTTCTACACACTCCTACCTCCGCACATTCATATCTCCGCAAAACTAAACCTTTGTAGGATCGATCTCTCTCTACCCCCTTTTCTATACTTAATGAAATTATTGTTAGACCATAATACACTATCCACATCTTTTGAGGGTGATTTATGATTCATTAATGAGTTCCCGATCTGTAAGGTAAAAGATGGAAATATGTGGTTAATGTGGATTAATTATCCTGTTTTCGCATGCAACAATTGCCTTTCAAAATTAATTCCATTTATGGTTCATGTGTATTGCAAAGGAAATCATACGCGATGAAGGGTTGTCTTATTATCATTCATGAGATTAGCTTTTAAACAACTCAAGCTCCATAATTTATAAGAAATATCATCACATATATCAAAGTGCATCGAAAATAATAAGAAACATGACAACTAGAAGAAGAAAAGAACCTTTATGTGGAGACACTATCAATTATCTTACACACAAAAATAAGGACTTCCATTGGTCAATTGCATATCATTGGTTTTTGAGATTAACTCCTAAGAAGAAGCTTAATAACAAGATTTGGATGACTGGTCTAGTAAATGCAGGTTGCATGCCAACAACTTTTGACTTCAGGGAGCTAGTTTCTTGTTGTGCACATAGATTGGATTCAAAGACCAGAATGATTTGAGTAGATTTTGAAGGAAAAAACCCAGTCCTATTAACTCCAAAAGTGTTCAAAAGAATGCTTTGACTTCCTGTCCTTAACAAGAGTCTCAATATTTTGGAAGATGATTCTTTTTTGGACTGCCAGGGTGGTGGTGTAAATTGTTTGAAGGATTTCATGGAACCAACTGTCGAAATGCCAACAGATATTTCTACTATTGATATATATATATCTACTGACATAGCCA
The DNA here is from genome assembly GCA_032191745.1 of Picea mariana. Lineage (NCBI taxonomy): Eukaryota > Viridiplantae > Streptophyta > Pinopsida > Pinales > Pinaceae > Picea > Picea mariana. Next base: position 20,882 of record JASDQU010104954.1, read on the forward strand.
AATCGATATTTCTTGTGGTTATTTGCAAGTCTGATGGGACAAGATTCTACATATCATATTCCCAGGGTAATGTAGATGCTGAGAATGAAGTCATTCAATTTTGGTACCCCGTACTTTGGAATCACAAGGCACCTTTCCAATGTTTTGTTATTATACCCATCGACAAACATGGTATATAACATTCGATTCTCCATTGACTGCATATTAGTTTGTAGTTGACCATAAATTTCTATCTATTTTCCAAAGTTTTACATTAAGCAATTGTTTTTATTTTATTTTTCTCAAATATTTTAATTCATTTTTCTATTATATGATTGGATTCTCAATTTCAAGTCTTATTCGGGAGACGACAACCACCTTCTTGGAATTGGGAAAATTCTTTAATGCCTACATATTTCAATATTAATTTGCATTGCCATATGCTGACATTTTGTAGTAATATTTCAAAGTTGTAGGTATGCATGTTGGGCATTGAATTAACATTCAATTACCTTGCAACTGTCCATGCATTTGTTTTTCCTGTAGTGATGACATACCTAACACAACGGTGGTAAAACTGTAAGTGCTACAGTTGTTGCTCGCAAGTTATGGGGGAGGCTTCCTACTCCAGTGCCTTAGTTGGATACTGCACCTTCACTTATTTGGATACTTGTTGACCCAAAAGTGTGTTAAGTCTTTCATAAATCTTATTTTGTATTTTTTCCCACACTTAGATTTTTTTTTGTTTTGTCATGGTTTCATGAGCCAATTCCATCCTTGTACAAAGTTTCGCCTCCTCCAAAATGCACCCATTGTTTTCCGTCATATCCATTTTGCACCAAAACTTATATTATTTTGAGTCTCTCACGAGTTTATCGCATACTCTCATTCAAGTTTAAAGTTTCATTGTTGCCAAAATTCACTGCCATCTTCCACCAGACTCATTTTTCACTTTATTAGATCTTTTTCTAATTCTTCACTGTGGGTTCAACTCACTCACCCGACTTATTTGTTTCTCACCATGACTTGTCCATCTGTCCATCCGTTCATTTTATGATACTTATCCAATTTTCAACACTTCATTGTAGGTTCATTGTTCATATCATAATTATTCAAAACCTTTTTCTCTCATCCGTTTGACCGATACAAGTCTTATACTTAGCCATTTCTTGAATCTTTTCATCGCTGGTTCGCGGGTTTGTGTTGATTCTTCTCTATACATCAGATCCTCCGCTGCCCATGGTAATACATGTCTCTCTTGTCACTCTCCCCGATGTATATTAAATGTAAATCTTACAGAAAAATAACAAGTAGTTAAAATCTTAAAATGTCGTTATTAATGGCAACCTTCTAAAGACAATCCACCATTAATTCAAATTTAATTCATATTAATCTTTCTTCGAAAGAAGAGTATTGAGGTATATTATGGTAAAAGGGTTTTCTTTGGTATTAACATTCCAAAATACCGTACATAATCCGCCAACTCCATTAAGCATGATGGCCAGAAGAAAGGAAAGCTTCCACAAAGATACCCTCAATACATTCGGACGAGAATATAAACAATTTGACTAGTCCAGAGCATACAATCATTACTCTACATTGTCGCCAGTAGAGAGAAATTCCAATGATATCTAGACATCAAGAATTTCCAGAGCAGGGTGTGTTCTAGAGTTTTTTTTATTCTAAAGAGCTAGTTATGTGGTGTATCTATAAGTTCGACAAGAACCAGAGGATTATCCAACTACAAAGAGAATCCCCAATTTTTCTATCACCTTCAAATTTCAAGAAAAATTCCAAGCTACCAAAGCTAATAATGACTTTTAAAGGTTATGAATCCAAATATTTCCTGGAGGCTAGGAATGGTGGGTGGGATATCTTGCAACAATATCAGGAAGACCCAATAATAATGTTGGAATATTTATCAACTATCTAGGTTAGTTTTATAAAATACCCCTACCAAGAAATGGCATGGCTCTTTGCTAGGGTATCTAGGAAAGAATCAACTGCAACTGTTCCTCATTTAGCTCTGTATATTCTATATTTTTCTATTCATGAGAAATAATTTTTTGACTAGGTGAAAATCATTTCTGGTGAAATATCTTTTTAATTATCAAATTTTAAGAAGAACATGAAGTTCTACATGTATTTGTATTTAATCTTTGTTATCACATACTACCATATTTTTAAAGGATTACATTTAACTAAACAGGTCAATTGTAAAATTTACCCAGTTCATACATGGTACCCTGCTTTATGGAAGCAAAAGGAAATGCATAATTTCTATGAATTTTACAGTTCATTTGTTTCTTCTTTTAAGAAACTCATAGTTGGATCTGGTACATCAAGACTTTCCTTAGAAGCAACACCATTTTTGAATAAAAGAGAAATTTTTGAAGCGATGGACCATTAGAACATTGTCAGGATTTATTGTTCTTGAAAAAGACATTTTTACCTTCCGTGTTATGTACCAAACAAGAAATTTGTGTTTGAAGTTTGTAAACCATACAAATTCTAGGTTCACTTATTCCATGAGAGGAGGAAAAAACAATCTATCCCCTTACCATGGAAAACCAATGAAATAATATTGAAAAATGATGCAAACATTGATGAATATGCATGTCAATTTGATCAATTTGATTTAAAGGTGGCAAAATAAATTAAGGGGTTTGACCCAAATCATTTTTTCATGAAACATATGATATATGTGGGTTATAGTGTCTCGTATGAAAAAAATTTTCTATTCATATAATAGGAAGACAAAGACAAAAACCTTGAGGCATTTCCTATTGAATATATTGACACTGTTATTAGTACCAATGAACCACATCAACAACATGGAAGAGTTATTAATGAAAGGAGTACTCATTATCCTAATGTATCTAAGAGAAGTGGCTCACAAAAACAAAATTCTAAATCAGCAACACAAGAACAAAATAATTCTTTAGTCAATGATTCTGATGATGGAGGAGATCAAGACCCTCCTAAGGGAAATTTTGAATGACCTCACAACTTTCTGTAACAAGTAAAAGAAAAAGGAAAACTAATCCAAAAGAAGTAGAGGAGGTCGTACCTGAAGATGAAGTTGTTCTCGAAGACATGGATTTGGATGCCAATATTGAATATATAAAATTTCTCGATGAAGAGCAAAGACTTCAAGAAAGTCGAGAAGTTGCAGCCAAATTGGAAATAGAGGAACCAATTTTCTTCGAAGAAGAATCTTTGACTATGAATAATGATTTTTTTGATAAAGATTAAAAGAAATTAATCTTGAAAGAATTCATTCAAAAAATAAAAAGGTCCAAGGAAAATCTAATTCATAATTAGATCTCAATGGGGTCCCACCTTCTAGAATTGCACGTATCTACGAAGTTATAGGGGAATCCCTTAAAGTGTCTATTGATGAAATGGAAAAAAAAATGCAATTCTGAATAATCTAATTAAAGAACTTGAAAATGCTTTAATGCCACTACCAATATTTGCTAGCCCGATTACCACTGTTCAACCTTGGAGAAAATTTCACGGAACACCAGAGTCAAGTTCAAAATTAAGAGGGATATCAAGCCTACATGTTGCAGTCAGAAGGTATGTTGGGGAGAAAATTAAGAAAATAATGTCTTTAAATATTGAGGCATGGGAACTTGCGAATAATTTTGTTTCTTTGGGGTCTAGAATTACAAATCTAAGACAATACCTCCAATCTGATCTAGAGAATGATGAGGGTTTTTATAAAGAGGATCTTATTACATTTGTTTTAAAAGTTTAAAGTATGAGTGAATTAAAAAGAAAGGAAGAAGATTTACCGTCCCCCACTCGTATAAAACAATTAAAAACATGTTGGTTTAAGAGAACAAAGACTTTAAAGGAAATATTGTTGATTGTGACACTTTACGTGTAAAAAATGGGGAGTTATATTTGAAATTGATTGAGTTAGACTTCGTAGGAACCACCAGAGAAGTTCAAGACCCAAAATTTGTATTAAATTCTATGCTTATGACAAGAGAACAATTTGAAGAACATATGGATATATTGAAGGCCATGTCAGCAAAAATATTTAATAGTTTGACTGAGTATGTAGAGCAAGAAGTCAAAATTTAGCTAGTTAACTATGTTAATAAAAAAGGAAGATACTGAAGATACGTTACACCAACTTTCAATTGACTTTAGAGATATTGAAAGCACATTATTTGATATAAATTTCAAGCAAGAGATAATTGTTGCGCCTATGATGGATTACATTGAAAATTGGTTGAATCAAGCTTTAATCAAAATAACTAAAGAAGATCAAGAAGAGGTACCGGTATGGGTCATGTAACTGCAACAAAAGAGAATACAAAAGGGACATCCACCAATAGATAGCGAGTGAGAGAAATCCATCACAATGAGTAAATTGATCACATCCTTCTCTATTCTTTTTCTCTTCTCGTTCAAGAATCATCTAGTTGTGTCTTATCGTTCTTGAGAAAACATAATCGATTTCTCATCGCTTCTCTCTTTCTTCTTTTCAGGTTCATCCTTGTTACACTTTCATTGTATGGTCCAGGACCCAATCCCAGTCCATTTGGAGGAATGCCATTTTATTTTATTTTTAAACTATTGAAGACTATTATTATTTTTTGAAAATCCCAGAGAACTATTTCGGGGTTAAACTTTAGTGATATATTGAACTTTGAGTTATTGAGCACAAGATATTTAAAGTTTTCCTATAATATTCTTGCTTATTTTGAATGAAATACTCTTTTAAAGTTCTTTCAATTGTGGACCTTTGTTTTTCATTCTCATGATCTTGACGAAATTATGATACTGTGATGGATATGAGAATTATATTATTATTTATGTAATGGTTACTTATTTATGTACAATATTTCCACATATGTTGTTGTTACAACATATTTCCCCCACAGATAGGTGAAATCTCCCTTGGATATCTATATCCCTATCGACTAAGACAAAAAAAATAAAAATGGATACTAATATTACTTTAGATCCATTATTTATGTCTATGGATAGAGAAGACATAAGAAATAAGCAGGGATGATTTTAAGGATGGAAATTTATTTTACAATGTAGAAACCTTGGCGAATCTTAGTAATCCTTCATATGCCAACTATAAATGTTTGGCGATATTTTTATGAAAATATTCAAATTTCTAAGGATTTTATATAGTTTTTATAAAACATTTGCAATTTTTAAGGTAGAATAATTTTATCCTATAGAATTTGGGCGAATCATTTTTAAAATAACGAATCTCGTTTTTGGAAAAACCATAGAAAATTAGCCCATGAGCAAAATTTATCCCCTAAAATCATCCATGGAAATAAGTATGACTTACTCATTTTCCGACGATTGTCCTCCGTATTCTTCAGCCTTTGTTCTTGTTGTCCAAGCTATGATCAAGATGAAGAAAGTCTGCAAGGAAAATAATGTTACCTTCTACTTCTAAAATATATCATTAGACAAGAACAAATCTATCTATATTCATATACATGTATAAACAACAATATGAAGTAAATAGGCCAAGTTATATTAATGGAGAAACACGATGAAGTAATTACAAACCACCACAAACGTTGCAACAACTCCTCCAAGATCTCCAGTACAACCCTTGCCTGAATGCCTTAGGATCATAATGATGATGCTTGTGATGGATTCATCTCACAATATCAAAGGTTTGACACTTTGAAATTCTTTCTCTCCCTTTCACCTTTGAGTGGCCTCATTATGTAGGATTTGGGAGGCTTAACCACCATGAAGGATTCTAGGAAACAATTGAGGATTTATCTCCTTAGGTTAGGATTTGGTTACCCAAAATGGAGGGAATATGGGCGACTCAAATCATGACTCAACCCCTCGACCAAACCCACTTAAGAGTATCTCAGAGTTGACCCTTAGAATAGCCAAAACTTCCTTAACAACATCAACACTCCCCCAACAATGAGTACAAAGCATTGTTAACGCTCCCCCATATTTCATCAAGGAGTGTTGATTAAGGATCAATGCTCCTTATACATGGGAAGGGGGGCGTTGACCTTCAAAAATGGGTCAAAAATCAAGGTAAAAAGCAATTTTTTGACCATCTTATGTTGGGTTTTCTCCTCCACAAAGACTAGGGATCATGACAAATGTCATTTCATGGTGTCAATGATTCGGATTTTATGAGCATAACCAAATGACTACAGATTCTTAACAGATTCTTAACACATAATAACAGAGATACAATAAAACTGGTTTTCTATTCAATAAGGAAATAAGCTGAAACTGTAAAATGCAACGAAAAACAAGCCTGCTCGAATGGTGGTGGCATATCTATGAGAAGAGATTTGATGGCTATGCTCATTCACAAGAAGATGATTACAATGAGGCCTTGAAGGCATTTTTCCAATAAATAAGAGTGTAAAAATCCCTAGACATCCAAAAACGCAACCCTAGGAGATGAAGCACCAAAATTCATGTAGGCCCGTTTGGGTAAGTTAGTACATCAACTTCTCAGGGTCGTAACTTTTGCATACTATCTCCATTTTAGGTGTACGATAGCCCATTGGAAAGATATATCTGAGGAATACAACTAATGATGACAATCTCATGATGAGAATTTTTGACTGCAACATACCCAAAAAAACGTCATTTAGGGCCTCAAAACGGCTCTGGAAGTTCAAGACCCAAAAAACTGCTAAAAATATTAAATTACCAAAATTTCCAGAAAGTTGTTTTGAGCCAGCTGGAAAAGGTGGGTGGCCACCGATATCCAACTGGATCAATCCTCCCTCTTTAGGAAGCAATGGTCTCCATTGCGTTGAGTTCCCCCATCAGATGAGGAAATTTCTATTGAATTTGGCCCCGGGTGAGCCACTTGCCTTGAAGAAGGAGCTGCCCTGCTTTGGCGACTCGATAAAGCTAGATACTTTGCTGTCGAGTGCCCTTCATCTTTGTGTTCACAATTTGATCACCGGATGCTTGTTGTATGCAGTTGGGGTTGAGATCTATTGGTGTCAGTTGTTTTGCTACATCTGAGGTGTCAAATAATGGTGGGAAATAAGGCCGAAGGAGGTCCATGTTGAACACTAGGTGTAGGCCAAGGAAAGGAGGAATGTTGAGGTCAAAAGAATTACCCCCCACAACCTTGCTAATGGTTTACGAACCATAATGGAGTGGGAGAAGCTTCCTATAGGGTCCTGTAAGGCGTTCTTTCTGAAAGTGCAACCAAACTTTGTTGCCCACCTGAAACTTATGTGTCACCCGATGTTGATCATGGTGTTTCTTGTAATTTCCATTGGACTTCTATAGAATATCCTGAACATGTTGGCGGATGTGATGGATCCGCTCATTGAACTGGGTGGCTTTGTCAGCTTCAGTTGGAGCAGGAGATGAGTTAGCTGAGGTGATCGCAAGGGGAAGTGCAACATCTATGGGACCCAATAGTTGGAATTCCAACCCCACCTGAAAGGGGCTGTGGCTAGTTGAGCTATGCAGGGCTCGGTTGTAGCTATGCTGGAAATAGGGAAGAATCTCATCCCATGTGCGACGGTGCTTGGAATTATACATGCACAAGATATGCACGATCATTTGATTTATGACGTTGGTTTGGCCATCTGTTTGGGGGTGCAAGGCTGTGGATTTGGTGAGCTTGGTGTCCACCAGTGACCAAAGGATCGACTAGAATGTGCTGAGAAATCGACTATCCTGATCCGAGACAATGGTTTGTGGGATTCCAAAATGTACCCAAACTCGTTCAAAGAAGATCTTAGCAGTGTTTTCTGTTGTGATGCTCTTCTTGCAGGCAACCAAAATCACCATCTTATAAAAGCGATCAACAACCAAAAAAACACAGTCATTTCCCCAATTGGTGGATGGTAGGCCTGACATGTAGTCCATTGAGATGGATTTCCATGGCCTGTCAGGAGTAGGAAGAGGGGTGTACACGCTCTATTTCTTAATGGTTGGTTTGGCAATAACGTAGGCATTACAAGACCTGATATACTTGCTGACCTCTAGTCGAAGTTTCATCCAGTAGAAATGTTTCTGTAGCATCACCACTATCTTTTCAATGTCGAAGTGTCCTGGCACCCAACTGTAGTGGGATTCCCAGATCAACTTCACTCACTCGCTTTATGGAATGCAGATATGGCCCAAACGACACAACAACCCATCCTAAAGATGGAAATTATCGACAACTATGTTTGCACCCAACATTTGGTAGGTGGTGGCGAAGTCCGGGTCTGTCTGATAGAGTTGGGTCCATCCAAAGGTCTCATGGCCACAAGAGTCTAACACTGTGGTGAGTGTCGTGACTGGCGGTCTACTGAGGCAATCAACGACACGATTGGTGCTTCCTGTTTTATACTTGATGTTGAGGTGGAATTGCTGTAAGTATGTGGACCACTTTTGATTGTGGTCATTCTGTAATTTTCCTTGTGTTTGCATGAAATGTAGTGGCTTATGATCAGTGTGGATGACTATCTCCTTCCTAAGAATGTAATGTCTCCACTGGCGGTAGAATTGCACAATGGAGTACATTTCTTTGTCTTAAGTAGGGTACTTACATAAAAAATTTGATATTGTCTCACTATGATAGCCACGTGGTGGTCGTGCTGAGTGAGAATGACGCCCACAACATAATTTGAAGCATTTGTCTTGATCTCAAAGGGTTGTTGTAGATTTGGTAGTGAAATTACTGGGGCTGAGCGCAAGCGCTACTTCAAATCATCAAAAAATTGTTGTTGGGATTGGCCCCACACAAATTTTTCCTTACCACCACCCCTGGTTATTTGGGTGAGGGCCCATGCAATATGGGAGAATCCCAAAATGAACCTGCAGTAAACATTGGTAAGGCCCAAGAAGCTTTGAAGCTCAGTGAGTGTGGTTGGGGCTGGCCAGTCACAGATGACTTGGATCTTGGCTGGATCCACATGTATGCCATGGTGATCAATGATTTAGCCTAGGTAATGGACCCTGTCCATGCCAAAGGAGCATTTTTCCAAGTTGGCATATAGCTTGTGCTGCCACAGGGTGTGCAAAACCTGTTGAATATGCTGCAAGTGTTCTGCCCAAGTCTTGCTGTAAATGAGAATGTCATCTAGATACACCACTAAAAAAGTATTGGTGAATTTTCACAGGATATCATCCATCATCCTCATGAAAGTGGTTGGAGCATTTGTCAAACCAAAGGGCATGACCAACCATTCAAAAAGGCCTTCCTTCAACTTGAAGGCTATCTTCCATACATCTGTTTGTTCTATCAGGACCTGGTGGTAGCCAGACTTCAGATCAATATTATTGAGGTATTTGGCCCCCATGAGTTGATCAAGGAGATCATCAATTCGGGGAATTGGGTACCGGTTTCTGACTATGATTTTATTCAGGGCCCAGTAATCAATGCAGAGTTGCTAGGTTCCATCTTTCTTCTGTACCAACACAATTGGGCTCCCGCAAGGTGATGTGATGGGATGAATGTGCCCCTTGTGGAGCATCTATTAGATCTGTCACTTGATATCCTCATTCTCTAACATAGAGTGGTGATAGACTATCCCATTGGACAGTGGTGCTCCGGAGGTCATATCGATGGGGTGCTTGACTTGACAGTGCAGAGGTACCCCGCTAGGTGAGGAGAAGATATCTGAGTATTCTTCGACGAATTTATCTACTTGCTTCTGCTATGTGGAGAGGTCGGATGCAGAGACCCTGGATGTGGCTAAGATCTTTCATTCATTTTGAGAGAAAATCACAAAGAAGACAAACTTCCCCATCTGAGAGATGACCTTCCTGCATTGCTTGGCAAAGATCAAGGAAATAACACTAGGTGGGACTGCCTCAGGTATCCTGTACAATTTCCTGTTCAAAGTAATAATAACACTATGAGGCCTAGACTCATATACATCATGACGTTTCCATAAATAAGGTTGGCCCAAAATAACCTCACAAACTTCCACAGGAGCAACATCACACAATACCTCGTCTTTGAAGTGCTTGATGCCGTACGACAGTCGACATTGTTGGCTGACGCGGAGATCTCTTCCTTGGTAGAGCCATCCGATGGTGTAGGGTTGTGGGTGTAGTGTTGTCGACAGGGATTTCTGCTTGACAACCTCTGCTGATATGAGGTTCTTTTGGCTACCGTTATCAATGATCAAGTGCAACAGGGTGCCTTTTACCCACATCTGTGAATGGAAGAGGCACTCTCCTTCTTCTGGTTCATCTGGTTCATTAGGCTAGAGCTTGGTGGTAGAAATGTTGGCACTAGGTTCTGTTTCAATGATATTTCTTCCCCTTTCTAGTTCTAACTTAGATTCAGAACCCACATCTGTTTCAGAGTCTTTCACTTCAGCCACGAACGACTGCTTTGAGCGGCAGTCAACAGTTTTATGCCAAGGGATCTTATGGAAGTCACACCACTTCCCGATATCTTTCCTTTATCTTTCCGGTGTCCTTCTTTGCTTGCGGCTTGGATTGGTTGTCCTGATACTGTCCATATTTGGTCTATCCTTTGTTTTGTGGGTTGGGGCCTCCCTTTCCTGGCTTTTGTTGTGAGGGGTTCCCAAGCTCAAATTGTTGCATCTTTTGTTTGAGCTTATGTTCGATTTTGAAGACATATCGGTAGGTTGCGCCCAAGGATGAGATGTCTAGAAATTCCATTTTAGTTTGGATGTATCTATGAAGAGCACCATGATACTTGAGCACTAGATTTCATTCTGAATCTTTGATACCCATCTTGGTGCGTAAGGTATGGACTACATTTGTGAACTCTAGAATTGCTTGGTCTCTTTCTTCCCGCAGTGTGGTCCATTTGGTATACAAGTCGTCATAACTTCCAACAGGGTAGTATTGTTCCTTAATACCATCCCTGAATGATTCCCAAGTGGTCATGACTGTAAATAACAAGGGTTCCTCTGTTTCCTTTTGCTCATAGAAAATTTCCCACCAATCTTTGACACGGGGAACAACTTTGAGGAGCGCAAAAGTAATCTTTTCTCTATTCAAAAAGTTATGGACAAAAAAATACCCTTCTAGTAGATTCAACCACTTGTATACACCATATACGTCTATTAAAACTTCAAATACAAGAATATCAAAGTTTATTTGTACCTTGAAGGGGGCGACGCCTCCGCTCGAAGAAGATGCATCACCTGTTGGTAGTCGCCGAAGAATTTGCGCAAAACTATCCATCATCTCATTCCTCTGTTGCATGAGGGATTCCTTAAGAAACATTTTGAAATGATCTCCTGTCCCATCATATTTATTTTCTCCATCCATGAGAGGTCTCTTGGGCGTGCGAGAGCTTTGGTCCTCAACAGAAACAAGCTTGAGCCTTAATTATTTCTACTCTGACCTCGTTGGGGACATGCATTAAGACGACAAGGAGCAGAACGCTCTGATACCACTCATTTGGATTTTATGAGCATAACAAAATGACTACAGATTATTAACAATTTCTTAACACAGAATAACAGAGATACATTAAAACTGGTTTTCTATTCAATAAGGAATTAAGTTGAAACTGTAAAATGCAGTGAAAAACAAGCTTGCTGGAATGGCGGCGGCTTATCTCTAAGAAGAGATGTGATGATTTCACTCATTCGCAAGAAGATGATTACAATGAGGCTCTAAAGGAATTTTTACAATAAACAAAAATGTTAAAAAACCTAGACATCCAAAAACCTAACCCTAGGAGATGAAGTGCCAAAAGTCATGCGGGTCTCGTTTGGGTAAGTTAGTACATCAACTTCCCGGGGTCACAACTTTTGCATACGATCTCTGTTTTAGGCGTACGATAGCCCGTTGGAAATATCTATCCGAGGAATACAAATATTGGCAAAAACAACATAATCATATTTTTCAACTGCAACATACCCAAAAAAACATCATTTGGGGCCTCAAAATGGCTCCGAAAGTTCAGGACTCAAAAAAATGCTAAAAATAGTAAATTACCAAAATTGCCAGAAAGTTGTTTTGAGCCAGCTGGAAAAGGTGGGTGGCCACCGATATCCACATGGATCAGTGAAAGTGGGTGTGATACTTATTATGGTGCATACGACACTTGATAAAGTGCATGAAATACTTAGAAAGGTGCATATGACACTTTTGCGACACTTGCAACACTTGTGACACTTAGGTACATAATAGATGCGAAACTTAAGTGCGAAAGTTTGGTGTGTAATAGATGCCCCCTAAAGTGTGAGGCCAGAAGAAAAACTGATGGATGAAACACTTTAAAATATATTAGTGTAAGGGAATTGGAGTAGGAGAGCCCGACGGAAGCTAGAAACAAACATCAAACAATATATATGTATCATCCCTGAGGCATACATACCTATGCTTGGAGTAAAATGACTCAAAGCATGGCCGCTGATCAATACATTGTGGATCCATGAAAAAATTGACTACGGATATGTCCACTAGAGATACAATGTGGATCCATACCTCCATGACATGATTTGATCGTAGCCACGAAAGAATACATAGTGAAGCTAAAATATGAAAAAAACATAGCCATGAACCAATACAAAGTGGATCTATGTGACAACATATACATCAATGAGATTGAAAATATGGAAATTATATTGGAATCTCTTACATATTCAAATGATCTCCATCACAGCCCGGGTAAATCACATAACATAGTGAGTGCCCAACCTATTGTCTTCATCCAGATCCCAAAATAGTACAAATATAGACATGTGAATAGATGACTTGATGTTGAACATGGTAGAAACCACTTGATTACCGGTTTATTAATGTATAGCGTTAACAATTTTGAGGGAAATCACCAGTGATGAAAATCAATCCCAAGGTACCCTAGTACATTCCAACGAATGTGAATAAATGAGCTGAAGTTGAACATCTGTGGAATCATTCGATTGGAGGAAACCTGCCATTGAGGCATGCATGCTCCATGGCACTAACTAGTTTCTAAGTATAATTCCTAGATAATGTGTTGAAGTCGAAAGGAATAGAATTTTCAAAGGAGGGACATGATGTTTCCCCCATCATCAACATGAAACTGACACAGGAAAGTGATAAAATATGATAGATCAAATGAGGACTGACTGGCACGGGTATGAAAATGGATAATACTGTAGAATGGTTGGTTTTAGGTGAAACTTCCATTGAACATTGTGAGGCATGAAAAGTGACTTAGCAAAATTGACTCGATTGAGAGATAGACCAAAACATAGTGCAATGATCACCGGGTCACTCTTCGGGTGGGATCAAAGATTATGAGGACTCATTGGATTGGTATGACTCAGAGACAAGCAAATTACCCAACTGTAAGACAAGATGAAAATAGGTGCAAGACAAGTATATTATCCAATTGTAAGACAAGACACAAATAGGTGCCATGTTCAAGGGAGACAACAAACAACTTCCATGATGCTTTCCAAAAACTTGACCCACTTCCTTCAATTCTCCCCCCCACCATGATTGACGATTACCTATTTCTTTTTTAAACAAACTTGAGGAGGATAAAAAATGCTTGGTGTAGCTCATCTTCGATGAGTCCCTCACCATATGTTTAACAAACCTAAAGAAGGAGGGGTTCGACCCCGTATGGGTCCCTCAATGTATGTTTTACGAGTCCAAACAAGGAAAACTCGATGGTCTTTTCATGTTTAGAGAATCTGAAAATATCTTAAAGACGAATCCATGGATGTTATTTTTCGCAAATTTAGTCCCTTAATCCTAAAAAAGTGTAAAATAATACAAGGGAGAACTCTTCTAGTCATGATTGACTAGAGTATACCTTTTTCGTAGTTAGTCTTATGAGGACAAAAAAGGGGTAAACTACCACTCAAAAGACGACTCTTTTTGGTTTAACGAGCTTGAGGAATGAAAAATTATGCTCGCAGTATGCTCACAGTATGCTTCATTTATTAATGATCTTGAAACAAAAAATGAAACTATCCTAGAAATCATCTGTTTCATTTTATAACGATATTGACATAGAAATGAGAACTTTGCTCGAAGCTGGTTTCATTTTTTAATGACCTTGAAAATGAGAATAAACTATGATTAGTGTAATACCCATGAACAAGCCTCTTCCCAACATGATGTCTAGAGGTTGGTACGTTGATCGATACCTATTGGCAATTTTTTTCCCAACATTGTGTTCAAAGGTTGGTACTTTTCCCCCAACATCATCATAAGAAGTTGGTGGTTTAACTTCAGCATGATGCCCAAAGGTTGGAGACACGCCACCCAAGCTTCAATTTTTCTGTTGACTCTTCTTATGCACTCACTTATACTTCTGGTTACTAATAGGGATAGGTTCACCAGAGAGGGAGGAAGAAAAATAATCAATTTAAATGGGCGTGGGAAGGGAAGGTTTATGTACCAGATCTTGTGGTAGACAAGAGTCTACTAGGCTAGGTACTACATGAGGATCGGATGATTCAAATGATCATTTCACCATAGCCGTAATCATATTTAACATGGAAACCTCATGTGCGGGATCAGGGGGAGGTAAAGGAAAGAGTCCCATGAGTGAGGAATCCTTGAGGAGACCTACCCCCACAATTTTTTACTAAATATCATACTATCATAGGAAAGGGATATTATTCGTTGGGGAACTATGGAGATCTGGAGTGTAATAATCAAGTTGGTCAACAGTCACAATTTTCCCTTGACGGGGAAATTGTAAAATGTGAAAAATCGAAGAAGCGACAACAATCATCCTATAGAACCAACTAAGACCATGCAATAAATTATAATCCAGGGGCACGTCAACCACTTCAATGTCAACAAAAATTATCTTTCCATTTAATTCCACATCGAAAGATTTCAAAAGTCCATAAGGTTGGAAACCACGTCTATCAAACGCCTTAAGGATGGAAGGAGACTGGTTAAGTTCATGAGAACCAATGGATCTCTAGTAGGACAAGGGAATGACACATTTGGAAGCTCCTTCATCCAAAATGGTGCAATGGATGTTCTTCCCACCAACCATAGCTTGAATTTGGAAGGCCAAGTGGCGGGAGAGCCTCGACTTAAAATAGTCCAGATTAAACATAATCATTACCTTGACCTCCACATAACAACCCTTCTCGATGAAAGAAAATCTCGCTTTGTGAGGTCACCCTCCAAGGGTACTGAAAGTGTGATGTGATGTCTACCCTAGGTACCGTATAAATCCCCCCATAATCATCTCTGCAGATACCTAGGAAAGGCCACTAAGGTTACCAACTCACAGTCGACCTCTAAGGGGGTATAGTCAACAGTCATGAACGACCATATGGGAAGGATATCAAAGTCCAAAATTATTCAAGAGAAATGAAGATAAGTGGATCAGTAAGACTCCTGAGGACCCCGAACAAATTTGGGATTCATGAAGCACCGAGACCAAATGAAACCAATAGTTTCTCAAGAAAAAAACACGATATACACTCTTTCCACTATGTTTGGTTAAGCTTTGGAGGGGTNTTTGATCACTCTTTAGTGTTCTACAATATTGTTTAGTAATATTGAACAATTTACTTACTTTTTCATAGTCCAAAGATTCTAACCCTATGCAACTATTGGTGTGCTATAAACCAAAAAAATTCTTGTTGATTTTATTAGTGCGTTGGTTGATTTTAATGGATTGGTTACTTAGAAATGTCCACGGAGATGAAACTAAAGATGTGTAAGAATCGACTCCAATATAATGCAAAAAGAATGAAATGCAAACATTTCTTTTTGATGAATTCTATCTATGAGAAGGAGAAGATTTACTTTCTTCTTAACACACACTCAATATCATGCAACTTTCCAAAATGATGCCAAACTATCAAACATTTTTTTTTAAAATCCTAAAGCAAATGAAAGACTAGCTCTTTCAAAACATGTACCAAAACAAAATTCTTAAGAATGCATAAATTTTATTTGTTTGATTGTATGTGCAATGAAATCTTTTCAAATGAAAAAGTTTTATGCGTCATATCTTTCAATGAGAATGAAAGAAATCAATGTTTGACACAAAGGAACATGAAGCAAAAAGAAATCAAATGAAGTGCACTCAAAAGTTTGATGAGAACTAAAAGAAATCAAGCGTGAGATAACTTGTTCAATCAAGGAATCAAAATGAAAAAGAGAAAATAAATCATTGTTTGAAAACCTCCTAGTTGTAATTCCAAATCAAATAAAGAAAAATTCAAAATAAGGTTTGAAATCAGGAAAATAGAAGTTGGAAATCCTTCATGACGAGGATCAAACCACTCGTAAGACATACCTTGACCAAAGGATCAAGTTAACCTAAGGTAGTCATGATCATTCCCTAATTTTGAAGGACTTGGAAGCTCAAAGGAGGAAAGAAAAATTGGTGATCACAATTCTTTTAATCAAACAAAGTCATACAAAAGTTCAGAGGAATCTACTTCAAAAGTATGAGTGAAAGATCTGAAAAAATAGGGGCAAAATAGGCTGAAAACAGACCCGGGAAGGAGATCGATGCTCCTATAAGAAGGGAGACAGGGTGTTGAACATGGATCAACGCTCTCTAGAACACTGGAAGGGGGCATTGATAAGGGTTTTCAATGCTCTGTGGGCCACTGTGAGGGAGCGTTGATGCCTGGAAGTAGTTAAAACAACAACAAAATTTTCCTAGATTCACCACAAAGCAGGGAAGGTTCATTCAACAAGCATCAACATGAAAAAGATCAAAGGAAAACTAAGATTCAAAGGGCTAGGAACCTAGGAATAGGAATAATTGGTCCCTAATGGAGTCACCAATAATTTGTTATGAAATATTTCCCCTATGGATAGGTGAAACCTCCCTTGGATATCTAGACCCCTATCGACCAAGACAAAAAAAAAAAATGAAACTAACATTCCTTTAGATCAATTCTTTATGTCTATGGATACAGAAGATAGAAGAAAGAAGTATGACTTACTCCTTTTCCAACTATTGTCCTCGCTATTCTTCAGTATTTGTTCTTGTTGTCCAAGTTGCGATCAAGATGAAGAAAGTTTGCAAGGAATAAAACAATACCTTCTACTTCTACAATATATCATTAGACAAGAACAAATCTATCTATATCGAAATACATCTATAAACAACAATATGAAGGAAATATGGCAAGTTATATTAATGGTGAAACATGGTGAAGTACTTACAAACCACCGTAGACGTTGCAACAAATCCTCCAAGCTCTCCAGTCTAGCCCTTGCCTGAATGTCTCAGGATTAGAATGATGATGCTTTTGATGGATTCCTCTCACTATATAAAAGGTTTAACACTCCAAAATTCTTTCTCTCCCTTTCACCTTTGANTGTCAACCCAGGGAAGTCTGTTTATTTCAAAGATAACCACGCACTATATATGCTCAATTCCAAAAGCAACTTAGAGTTGTAGTAAAGAAACTTATACTAATCACACTTGCTTTGAATGAACTGAAGTTCTGATTTAAAGCAACCTACCTATTGCAGATCTTAAAGATTAATCTAAGAATCCTGGATTACATTAAAATAACACTTGCAACAGGAAAGAACAACTATTCTGCAACTAGAGAACAAGACCCTTATTCTCAAACAGAGACTTTAGTACTTTATTTCTGATTAACACTCTTTCATGAAAACAATAATGCAGAGAAAGTTAACTCTATCTAGCAGAGAACAAGGCCATCTAATTCCTTCCTTTCTAAGAAGGAACCTTAAGCCCTATCCCTGATTAGCACACTTGTGAAAATAAATGAGATCTGCAGAGAACTGGATCTCCTGAATCCTTCCTTTCTGAGCAGGAACCCTTAACCCAGTTTCTGACTAGCACACTTGCAGAAGTAATTAAAATCTACAGATAACAAGATGTTCTGATCCATTCCTCTCTGAGCAGGAACCCTTAACCCAGTCTCTAGCTAGCACACTTGCAGAAGTAATTGAAATCTACAGAGAACAGTATATTCTAATCCCTTCCTCTCTGAGGAGGATCCCTTAACCCAGTCTCTGTCTAGCACACTTGCATAAGTAATTGAAATCTACCGAGAACAGGATGTTCTGATCCCTTCCTCTCTGAGCAGGAACCCTTAACCCAGTCTCTGACTAGCACACTTGCAGAAGTAATTGAAATCTACAGAGAACAGGATGTTCTGATCCCTTCCTCTCTAAGCAGGAACCCTTAACCCCATCTCTGGCTAGCACACTTGTAGAAGTAATTGAAATCTACAGAGAACATGATATTTTGATTCCTTCCTTTCTGAGCAGGAACCCTTAACCCAATCTATAGCTATCTTCATAAAATCATCACACAAGATTGCTAATAAAAAGAATTACAAATTTCATTCAATAAACTAAGACAGAGTTCAATAGTGTTTCAGCAAAGCGGAATTCATTAAAAGTAGTGTTTCAGCAAACAAAAGTTAATCAAAGCATAAAAAGAGATTGTACTAACACGCTTCTAAAACTAATGGGTGAATCTTGTGAAGAAGGTGGGCCCTCCCTTCTCACAAGATTCCCCTGAAATGAGAAAGCTAGAGAAAGATACTCAAAGCAGTCTTTTATTCATCGGTCAAAATATCATATTGCAATCTGGAAATGGAATATGTCCCTCTCTCTGAATCTTTCTCAATACATAAAACTTGGGATCCCTCAAATGATGATTTCCTCTTATTTAAAGAGGGAACCCCTTCGATACAATAAATTACAATGTGTATCTGAGTCCTATCTTTAGTCGGATCTACTTTCTAAACCAGCATAGGATGTCCTAGTCTCGCGCAACAGAATGCTATTACAGGAGATGAATGAGGTATTGCTGTTACGGCTGGTGTAACAACTTCTTCTCATTGCTGTTGATGCTGTTTCAACATCACAATTCGCGGGCTGTTTCAGCCACGTGAATTGCGCTCTTGACTGTGTCGGCATTCTTGTGTAGGAGCGACGATTAGAGCTTTGTTGACCGCTGAATGTAACAGCCTCCTTTGTGTTTCAGCATCGTTGGTCCTGGCGGTTTCCTCTGTGTTTCAACATCTGCAACTCTGGACTGTGTAACAGCTCTGTGTTTCAACATCTACGACCTCGGACTGTATAACAGCTCTGTGTTTCAGCATCTGCAACCTCGAACTGTATAGTAGCTCTGTGTTTCAGCATCAGTTCTGTGTTCCAGCAACAACGACCTTGGACAGTTCTGTGTTTCAGCAATAGGCCTCAAATGCTAATCTGTAGTTTTGAACACTTATGCATTTCTAATCAATGGTCAAGTATGAGAGTGATGTAAAATATTATGCAAAACAAATTAAACGTATAGTAATGAGAAGGGACGTTGTATGCCTTTGGGATGATCAGATAAAGTGATAGTATGAGTCTAAATATGGGTAATCAAGAGTATAATAGTGGCAAAAAGTATAGGCAAAAAGGTACATTGTGTGGTCCTAACATCCCCCCCAACTCAAGGTGTTGCGTGTCCTTAGGCAACTCACTCTAAATCAGAGTCTGGATACTGACTCTGATCATGTAAGTTACTCAAGCAGTAACTGTGGGAGGTACTGTCCATTGGCATTCTGAACCCTTGCACCTGCTGTAATCTTTGCCATGCTGCTGTTTCTGCCTTCTTAGGTAGCTTATAACTGACTTGATACCTTTCTATTGGCAACCAGAGGATGGGAAAATAAAACCAGTACCCTATCCAATTTTCAGCACAATGTCTAACACACTGGATGTAGTTGGGTATCCTGGAAATTGCTACTTCTAGGTTGGCAGGACCAAAAGGATTGTGCTGTTTTCTCTTCTCCGTGGATTGCTGCCAAAACAGGTTATTGGCCTGGAGGGAAGGAATCTCTATGGATTTGATGATGTGCTCACAATCCTGGAGCACTTATGATTGTAGCTGCTGAACATGTTCAGTCACCCCTGGTTGTTTTAAGAACTCATAATATTCTGTGATAAAAGTGGCTACCTTCTGTGGTTCTGGTCTAATCCAGAGGAGACGATTATCTTCATTGTGCTTAGCAGCCAAAAAGTCATCTTGCCACAAAATATGATTAGAGAGAAAGGAAGTAAATGCTCGAATTTGGATGTCCCCAACAAGGGGATTTATGTTTAGCAACCTATTTTCTGGAATAGCCTCATTATGAAAGTATGCCTCACAGAGGAGGTGCTGACCCCTGGTAGAGGCAACTACAAAAGTTTTGAATTTTTTTTTTGGTTGTATTACTCCATGGGGTTTACCTTCTATAATGGATTTGATTTGAAACCATGTGAGTGTCTCCATAAGGAATAAGGAGTAGTTGCAAGATGGCCTTCTTGTGGCCAGTAGCTTCTGCACCAAATCAAATACCAGGACCATTCTGCCTTTCAATTATTTGTTGTTCTTCTTAAGCTCACGAGCTTCCTGGCGTGTCTGTTCTAATGCTTCCCAATTTGAGTAAGTATGGTTGATCTAGATTTGTTTGTGCACTTGCAGGTTTTTGGCTTGAGTTTCAACATACTCTTTCTTCCATTTTTGTATTTCTGCCTGCTCATCCCATAGCTGAGTCTGTGTTTCAGTGTTGGAAGTAGTGGGATGAGGTAAGGTTTGAGTGGATTGTTCCCTGGAAGTGGGGAGATTGATCTGGTTGGGAAGTGTGAATTCCTCCATAGGCACTGTCTGTACATCCTTGTTGACAAAGGTAGGGGCTTTATTTGTTGCAATGCAGGGCTCAGTCTTAAGCTTGGGAGGGCCTGTTGGTTCTTGTGTTGCAGCAGGTTCAGTCTTAAGCTTGGGAGGGCTTGCTGGTTCTTGTGTTGCAACAGGTTCTTCCTTGTTTACAAAGGGTGAAGGAATAGGGGCTGCTCCTGGCACTGGGACTTGAATTACCTTGTAGCCTGCTTGATAGTAAATATCTCCACATTGGCAACACATATATTCTTTACACAAGATCTCTGTAGGTTTTTATGACAAGGTTGCTATACGGCCTAAGGTGTACAAATTTAGTTCCTTTTCATATGATTCCTTTGCCGTGGCTAGTTCCTTCTTATATGCTTCCAGTTCTGACTTTAAAAACTCGTTTTCTTGCAAGACATATGCCATTGTTGCTTCTGGTTGTTGGGGAGTAGCTGCAGGTATGGGAGCTGCTCCTTGTGTTTCAGCTTCTTGGTGTAGGAAAAGTAAAGTTGCATCACCTTGAGCCTCTAATTCTTGTATATCAATTTCAGTATCAGTGGCTAGTTCTTGTGTTTCAGCCACTGAATGGGTAGCTGGTTTTTCATCTACTTGGCTTGAGGAGGGTAGTGTTGCAACATTCTGGGCCTCTGATTCCTGTAATTCGATTTCAAAGTCAGTGGCTGGTTCTTGTGTTTCAACCACTGGATGGGTAGCTGGTTCTTGTGTTTCAGCTACTTTATTTGAAACAAATGATCTCTGGGCATCTGGTTCCTGTAAGTCCATTTCAATATTAGCGGCTGGTTCTTGTGTTTCAGCTGTAGCTGTTTCTTGTGTTTCAACTATGGCTGGTTCTTATGTTTCAACCACTAAGTGGGTAGCTGGTTCTTGTGTTTCAACTACTTTATGTGGGACAGATGATGTCGCAACATCCTGGGCATCTGGTTCTTGTGTTTCAGTGCCCGTGGTTGGAATAGGCAAAGATCCCAGGATTGGGGAGGTTGGAGGTGTATGGGGTATCAGTTGAATCGATGAGGGATCTAGGGTAGTGGTAATAAAGGGTGGCCTTTTTGAGCGTCTTATTCTTTTTTTCTATAAGAAGGGTGGGAAGAGGGGGGTTTGTTTTCGTTTTCGTGAAGGTCTTTCTTCAATGATGGGGTAGGAGGAATTATCTGGTTCAGAGTCATCACTAAGAATATGAAGGGCGGGAGTGGATGAATCTGGTAAGATATGCAGCGGATTTGGTAGGGTAGGGGAATTTACTGGACTGGTTGGTTCTGTGGGCAGGCTATTGGGTACTTCGGGGGAGTCTGGGGGGTTTTGCGGTTGCTACCCCTGAGGAATTTTGGCAGCTGGTTGAGGGTTTATGGGTGGGTTATTTAGTGGACGGTTTTGTTGATCAAAACCCTTATGGATGAGCAATTGAACAAGACGGTGGTGGGTGAGTGAAAGGGTTGGATCTTTGGCCTTTCTACAGTAATGTGCCATATTTTTCAAACAACCCAGCAAATAATAGGGAATATTGACCTGTCTGTTATGCCTTAAATGAGAAAGTAGAAGAAAGTCGTGCTGATAGACTACCTGATATCGAACTTCGTAGGTCAGGTAATGCTTGATGAATCTGGCGACTTCCAACCATGGGGGTGGCAATGAGCTGAGTTGAACACCCCTGCCTTTCAATTCAATTCATTCCTCGGGCAGGAAGAAGTTCTGCTGAACATTCCTGATGATATGTTTTCGGCTGAACATGCGAGTGCCATCGATAGGGAGGCCTGAGACCTCTGCTATGTATTCTTCTGTTACAGATATTCGGACCCCTTCGATGACAGAATGGTCCTCCTGAAGATTTTGGGCGAACTGTAGGACTTTCGATTCATTATATCCCTGAATTCTGTGGAAGTAATTGAGCCACCCTGCCTGTTAGAAGATTTGATACGCTGCTGGATAGTGTTCGAGCAGTGCTGTGGTGGAGGGCTCATTTCGTATGACAAATCCTCCCATGGCTACTAGCTCAGTAAGATACAACGTCGAGAGTTTGTGTATCAGCTTCTGCACAGAGTGAGTTTTCCGAGCGACTTATGTAGGAATAGTGGTTAAATGCGCGAAAGGGTGGTGAAATGAGGATGGCGGCGGTGAAATCAGGTGAAATGATGGTATCGCGGATTTGATGTGTAATTCCCCTCCCATCAAGTGCAGTTAGTAATGATTGAAATTGAATGGTCATAATGGCTTATAATCTTTCTCACTAACTATAGCCTAACTGAATTACATAAAATTTACATACCTCGCCTTACCGTTTGATTTGTTCTGCAAACAAAATATCATGCCTGTCCGTGGTAGTCTTGTCATGGCGGAGACCTTTGATCTAATAGATAAATTGTGTCGAGGGTTTGCTGACTAGAAGGACGAGCTATAATTTAAGGGCGTAAAATCTTGCTGACAGACAATAGTGAAAGACTGGTGTTTCAGCAACAGAGAAGAACGAAACAATTGCTGTAGATGAAGAACTGTTGAGCAATGGTGTTTCAGTATCAGAAGAAAGTCAAAAGTGCTGAACGATGGTGTTTCAGCATCAGAAGAAAGTCAAAAGTGCTGAACAGTGGTGTTTCAGCATCGGGAAAAAGTCGAAAGTGCTGAACAGTGGTGTTTCAACATCGGGGAAAATGATGAAGGGTTGCTGACAATGGTGTTTCAACAATGGAAAAGAAAAGGCGAAACAATTGCTGGACGGTGTTGTTTCGTCGATGGAGAATGGCGAGGAAATGGTGGACTGTAGTGTTTTGGGAGTGGGAAGAATAAAAACTGCTGAACAGTGGTGTTTAAGCATCGGGGAAAAAGTCAACAGTGCTGAACAGTGGTGTTTCAGCATCGAAAAAAAAATAGTGAAAAGTTGTTGGTAATGGTGTTTCAGCAACAGAAGGGGAAAGGCGAAACAATTGTTGGATGGAGTTGTTTCGTCGGGAATGGGAAAAAGTGGCAAAAAGGCTGCCGAGCCATGATGGGGGAAAAGGTGTGAGTTTGGTGTTTCAGTAATGAAGGAAAATGGGCGGATTGCTGACAGTGGTGTTTCGGCAATATAGAAAAGTCAAAAGTGCAGAACGGTGGTGTTTTAGCATCGTGAAGGTCAACAGTGCTGAACAGTGGTGTTTTAGCATCGTGAAGGTCAACAATGCTGAACAGTGGTGTTTCAGCATCGTGAAAGCTTGTCTCTTTGAAGTAGGATTGTCCTCTCATAGTGGCTGTGCTTCGATCGAGAATCTGCAAAAATCGACTGTAGCATGGTATTTCTTGACAGGGATTATTAGTAAACAAAATCTAATCTAATCTAATACTAAAGAAAATTAACTTAAAAGAATTAATTGCTATTAGGGGTAGAAATCCCCTCGACGAAGAGAAAATGGGCATCTGCCATGCATGTGGCCTTAAAATATTCTTTAGAAATAGGTTGCTGGTACAGACGGAGCCGGTGACCATTTACAAGTAATGGAGTTCTGGAGTCATCGATTGTGAGGAGCCTTACTGTTCCATTGGGGAAAACTGTGTCTACTTCGTAAGGTCCAAGCCATCTTGTACACAGTTTTCCTTGAAATTCTTTGAACCGGGAAACATACAGTAGGGCCCAATTACCTTTTTGGAACTGCTTATTTTTGATATTTTTGTCATGCCATTTTGATCTTTGCTGTTGAATTATGGTTGTTTGCTGAATGGCATCTAGTCTTTTCTCCCCTAGTTCATTAAGCTACTGCAACCTGGCCATTTGTGCATCAGTTAGATCAAGGTTGACAGCTAAAGCAGTCCTTAAGGTTTTTATCTCAAATTCCACAGGAAAAACAACACTCTTTCCATAGACTAATTCATAGGGAGAGAATCCTGTAGTATTTCTCCAGGTAGTTCTGTAGGCCCATAGTGCTTCAAGGAGCCCGTGGGACCAATCCTTTCTACTTTCCTTTACTATTTTTGTGAGAATGGCTTCTATTACTTTGTTTGTGCTTTCCACCTGTCCATTGGCTTGGGGATGGTATGCTGTAGTCATTCTCTGCTGAATATGATATTTTTGAAGGGTGACTTTGAACCCATGAGAGTTGAAAGGAGGTCCTCCATCTGTAACTAATTCTCTTGGCATTCCAAATCTGGTGAAGATGTCTTTAAATAAGAAATCTATNGTGCAGACCAGTATATAAAATTTTTGATTGGATGGAGGGTTGATGGGTCCTATGAAGTCTAAGGCCCATCTTTCAAATGGTTCAAGTACTACCTGGGGGTTTAATGGCATTTCATCTCTATGATTAGGTTGGACTACTCTTTGGCAGCTATCACAGACCTTGACATATTTCTTCGCATCTTTGAAGAGTGAGGGCTAATAGTACCCCATCCTGAGAATTTTATATGTTGTTCTTTTATCAACAAAATTCCCTCCACAAGGGCCATCATGACAAGCTTTCAATAGATCATACACCTCATCTCCTCGAACACACCTTCGTATTTCTTGATCAGCTCCTGTATGGAAAAGGTACCC